>JBBPLT010000345.1:0-29719 GCA_038089955.1 Strobilomyces dryophilus | reverse complement strand
CCGCTATCAGAGCTCTTGAGGCACTCGCACACGAGAGAACTATCGCTAGACTCAAGCAAGAAGCAGATGACGTCGGCAGCTCCTACAGTGGGGCACCTGAAAGTGACGAGACGTTTATTCTACCATATGATCCTGCCGCGGTCTTCCTTCTAGAGACGATGGCGAGCATTGCATGCCATACAGCGTGGTGCATCGAGGACCTTTGGTAAGTCCTCGGTAGTTTGTGTGCACTCTCGAGACTGACGACACCGGTTAGAAGGTACAGGACCTCAAGCATGCTAGGTGTGGGATCGCTCTCGAGCCATAAGCTGAGGGATCGCAATGGAAAAAATGGCTTAAAGAAATGCGGGCATGCCTGCTGTTTGTGTGCTTGACATCGAAGTAAAATGAACATTATGAGGGAGCGAGTACTGAGACGCGATCACGTGATTATTTATATGAGTCGCGCCGACCCAGTCGCGCTCATTGCTAGTGTCCTTTCGACACCATCGATTATCGGTTGAGGTCCGTAACTATTATATTTTGAAATATTCCATTGCTAACAACGACGCAGCTCGTAGACGCGTTTGTCGCCTACTTTGCGTGCGCAATCACACATCGATCACCGACGCACGCTCCCAGTTGCATACACTCGCTCGAGTTTCCCTCCGTTGTCAATTGTAGCTATTCTCTTTGGGACTCTTCCCTTACTGACAATGGCGCATAGACACATTGATCGCCGACGTACGCTACTAGTTGCATATACTCCTCGATGGCGGCGCCATTTCCGGCACTTGCCAGTGGCCGGTTCCTTGGATCTCAGAGTACACGGTTTGTTGGCCAGGAAACAGTGGACATTCACCTCGTACCATATTTTTACAATCCACTGCCACTGGCTGTCGGGATACGCCAGCATTACCTATTGCATTGCCCCTGGTGTGGTCTGGGTAGAACCTGAGGTCACGTTCGCTATGCCAGCTGGAAATGCAATTATTGGACCATGGTTTCCTTCTCCTGTACTTCTAAATTCGATCCTCTTCTATGTAAGCTTTACATCATTTTTTGCGCAGCATACATACTCACAGTTTGAGCGAAGACTGTTCCCTTTGGTTTTCACATTCCGGGGGTGCTAATAGTGAATGGGCTGCCAGTTGGAGGAGGATATTTACTTTTACAGGCTCGCATGATAGTGGAAGGCCACGCTATTCCAGGGTGTTTTCCAATCTATTTTTTTTACTACCAGTATAAACCACGCGGGTCTCACAATATCGTTCCACCGTACAACCTTTAAGGCAGCCATCGTTTTTGCACCCGAGGCCTTGCATTTGGCCCGCAAATGCAGCTGTACCGGAGAGCATTGTAGCTTGTAGCATTGTTGGTTCTTTCTGTGGACTTCAGTACTATACTGTAACCTACTACTTAAACACGCCACAGCGAGAAGACTGGCACAGGTCGGATAAGTCGTACTTTGCGATGATTGATACACGACTATGCTATTTACTGCCCAGAGGATTGACCGGCGACTGCCCGCGTCGCCATCGCAGCTTGTCCGGCCGCAGTTGCTGCCAATCGAGTACGCTTTCGTTCCGCCTCTTTCAAAGCGCAGGCATCAGCATGCTGACAAAAACGCCACGGTAATTAACCTACCAGCCTCCTTCTCTCGCTCGATCTCGCTCACTATCGCTTCAATTTCTGGGAGATCCAAATTCTGAAATCCGGCTCAATTTCAGGATACATAGAAGGATCAAAGATTTGCTGACAGTAATCTTTCCATAACTTTCCATCACGCTGATCTCGATGTTCTTCGCTCCTGTTTGCACGACCTCGAGTAAACTCTTGACAGTAAGCTTGATGCTCGCTTCACGCGTCATGCCATCCTTGTGGTTCTTCTCTAGGAATTCGCGAACTGTTTTGGATGAACGACCGATAGCGTTTGCCTAAACAAAGGTTTGGCGACAGTCGTCATAAGCTCAAAGAGGAATGCTGACCTTCCATGCGCTGTAAATACCGCTAGGTTCTGTCTGATACAGTCTCGGTCTCGTGTCGTGGGGATCGAAACCGACGATCAGTGTTGAGATACCGAATGGACGGACACCACCGGATTGCGTGTATTTCTGACCAAGCGCAAGGAGCTTAGATTCTGACGAGATCCATCAATGTAGACTTACTTGTTGAATACCTGCTATGTGCCTCGTGATATATTCCACCGTCACAGGGTCTTCCACCGTCAGCCGATGGCTCTGACACTCTATCCGCGCCTTGTCGATGAGGACACGACCGTCTGCGGTCAGACCTTTCAGAGAAGTCAGTATGAAACGACCGATCGAGCGGGATTTTGGTACCAGCAAATGCCAAGCAAATGTGATCGTCGAGCATCACAACCTTGCGAACTGTACGAGGGTCCTGAAGCTGCAGCACGGACTTCTTCTCGACGCCCAATACAACAACATCTTTGCCTCGTACGCCGACCTTGTGGGAGGAATAAGGAAGAACAAACTGGAAGTGAACGAAAGCATTACCGCACACGTTCCCTTGCGGACAGCTTCCAGTGCATACTCGACCTAGATATGGGACATGACAGAGTGGAATCGGATAAGACGCGTCAGGACGGTACCTGAAACAAGTGGCCGTCGGGCGAGAAGACGGTGAGTGCTGCGATACATGATCAGAAGTATGGCGCTGACCAGACGAGTCGTGCTCACCGCGATCGTAGGACCTGGACATGGTTCGGGTGCAGCGTACAGTCGACGCGCGTCCAAAGCTGGCGTAGCCGCTTACCTAAGCCGCTCTGACACAACTTCATGCGCACGTCCAAGCGCACGTCAGACGACTCGGGCTCGGACGGCATTGAAATCGTAGAGACCAAGACCAACTCGAGGTATTCTGCCCCGTCGACCGCCCTCTTACACGCAGCAAGCCGCGTAGAAAACGATATTTGCCAGCTCTGCAGCACCAACCTACATGGTCTGGGTGACGCCGAACGAACGGATCACTACAACAAGCACACCGGTGTTAACAGTACGCTTTGGATGATGTGCTCTGTTCCGAGCCTGACGTGTCTGCAGGCTCACGGGCTGACGAACGTGCGAAACCGAGTCTTGTTATTCCCCAGCGAAAGACAACGCCGATGAAATTTAAGTCGCGTGCGGAGAATGCTGCACAAGAAGATATTGATATTTTCTGGAATCCTGCACAGGCCCAGGCGCCACCTGGCAACTACTCCTCCGGTAAGGCAATTTGTGATGAACCCGGAATCAACCCCTGAAGATCGACCGTATCTGTCAGGAATAATCTCAATCTTGAAAGACGCACTGAAACAATCTCACAGGAAAGGTGCTACTCAGCGTGCCGTTTTATGCTTCGACCAGACTCCTCATATTCGCCGTGAAATTTTTGACACGAACTGGGGATGCGGGCAAGTGGGCTCAGACGACTTTGAAATTGCGAAGTTTAGGCTGACTGGGTTCGTCGCTGTTTAGATATCGTAACTTTCTTATGACATGTGCTGCTCTCATGGCTCAGCAAAATCAGTCACTATACTTTCCGCAGCTTGATTCCCCGATTCCCCCCGGTGTACGCAATCTGCAGCACTGGTTAGAAGACGCCTGGAAACAGGGTATAGCAGCTTAATTGGTCCCTTCTTTGGCGCTGACACGTCGCAGGCTTTGATGATGAAGGTGCTCGTTTTTTCGAGCATAATTTAGTAGGCACTAAGAAGAAACTTGGGACTGGAGGTAACTATGAGTGAATGATCCCAGATATACCGTCTAACACGGGCGCCAGACCTTTACGTCGCATTCACATCTCGCAAAATTCCGTAAGATCATTATAACAATAAACTTGACATGGAATAACTGAAGAAATCGGTCAAGCTGCATGCTCGTGGACTTCAACCTGAAGAATTCTGAAAAAGGTTTACCGTATTGTCCTGTGGCGACGCGACGCTCACACAGTCTTGCAGGATTCGATACGCTGATTGAATGGGTTGTCAATTACTTTACCGAGAAGCACGAAGGAAATGTCAACCAGAGACTCCGTGGTGCATCGCCGGTTGTGGCCACTGGTAAGATGCCCGTAATAATGCAGTACGAAGGTCATTCCGTGACGATCGTTGGGTATGAACTTGCGAAGAACGGCAAATACAACCTTCTCGTGTTCGATCCTTCAAGGTAGCACCCTGGCATTATTGACATGATGTCGAGAATTGACTTAATACAACAGTGCCATCGATAGACCCGTTCGCCAGGCTGCCCTAATCGGCGCGTCGAGTGTGGAATGGGCGTCCCCCGTCTTGCTGGGTAAAGGCAAACGCCGCGATCGATCTGAGTCCCCTGGTCCCAAGAAACGATCCCGAACGAACCATGTTCCAGACGACGTAGTCAGCATAGCTGATTCAGACGACGAGATAGAGGATGCACGTCGGGCTGTAGCTCTCAAGTCGACTCTTGACCCAGAAAAAGTCATCAAACCATTCAGGTTGAAGAGCACCAAGTTAGTACAATTTCGATTGCATGACCCACTGTTTGACTTGAATCTTTTTTTATTTTCAGGAAGAAGCACGAATACCAGCTTCTTTACTTTACTATGGGCGATTTACTGTCGGACGAGGAGCAAAACAATCGCAAAGTCGTCCTCAGTATTGCGGAGTGTTGATTCTATCTCACTGTGTATGTCATCATGTGAAAGCCACCGCGCTCTGGGGTGCTCCAGGCATATCATCAGGGCGAGAAGTTCCGGAGGGTGGAGGTAAAAACAGTGCAGTGACAGCCAACCTGACAGCCCTGTCCCAGGCTTCTTGTATACGGTATCCTCCTGCCCTCATGATGCCCTCCCTGTCTTCCCGCACTGCTTCACTGTAGAGATCGTCGTAGTCGTCACGCAGGATGTACATGTCCTCATACGTATACCAATCGTCCTGAAGGGGGACATGCGGCACGTCGGGAACAGTGGTACTCTGCGCGGCGCGTGAACGTAGTAGCTGCGCACTACTCTTGGCCAAAGTAGTAGCAGCAGTGCGGGCAGATGACCGCTTGTGTGCTGCTGCGCGAGATTTTGCGATGACCTTGGCAGCATCCTTGGTACTCGTCTCCAATCGATCGATGATTTCTCGTCGGTCTTTCTCCTTTTCTTCGCGCTCCAATTCCTCCTCTTTGCGAGCATCCAGCGCCCGTTGTTCTCTTTCCAGTCGTTCTTGCTCCTCCTGCTCTTTTAGAGCCTGAGCGTACTGTTCATCTCGCCGTACGTTGAGTTCGATCAATGACGCGTTCTCCTTGCGATAGCGTTCTATCCTCGCCTCGGTTTCCACAACCTCGATGTCATTGATGAGATTAAACGCTGGATTCAAGTTGGAGAACGGAATCCAGTAACAGCGAAACATCCATGAGCTTACTAATATCTTCCACCTCTTCGAGGTAGTCATTGTACGACCTTAGGTCAAGGAAATCCTCGCGGTGCTTGTTGAAGCTGGAGGGCGACGTTAAGATAATGTAAACTAGAAGAAAAACATACTTGCTCTTTCGCTACGCGCCTCCGCACTGCGACTTCCTTTTCGACACTGAGGTCCTCGAACGTCTGTGGGGTAAACGCCAGCTTGCGGAGGATCTTTTGACATATTGGACACGGGGCAGGTCCGAGCGTGAAAAGTCGGTCGATGCACGATTCACACCTGCGCGAGTGATAGGGTTTGAGTCAACACGGAACCACACACGTGGTACGAGTTACATTTTGTGATAACACGCGCTCACGAGCAACCGCAGCTTCGGGTTGAGATACCGATCAGACTTGCATACGGGACACTGATCGTCCATGGACTGCCGTGGGCCCGGTCTCAGGAGACGGAGTGGGGTGGTGCGAATAGGACTTACGAAGTACTCGGCCGTTCTGCCAGATGCATCCTTGACGCCACCACCGAACGCGGTCAGGGATGTGCTGTGGACCTGAGGTGTATTGGACCGCGTGGAATGGGAGTTCGCTGCGGTGGTACCACCCTTGCGTACGGTGGTGCCTCTGAGCCATCCTCCGGGGTTGCTCGGACGAGACATGGTGATCGAGTGTAGAGTTGCTTATACGGTATGTATTGCAATCTGGGAACAGTAGTCTCGACTTGAGACGTGTTTCGAGCAGTACGTAGCACACTATAAAGCTGTGTTTGCATCTGCACCGCAGTCGTCTACTCGGCGCTCGGCGACTGCCAGTGACGACGGTTCCGGCTCCATTGCAATATTCCCAGTTCGAGCGACGCTGGTGAAAACCGCTAGACGGTCAACCATTGCCTGTCTACCGCTTCCTGAAACGAGGCATCTGTTCGTCCAATTTGTCTACGCAATCAACGCTTTGATCAGCTGGTTCCCACTTTCATCCCCGGGCTCTCCGTCCATCGCTGCTGTCCAATATCTGACCTCAAATCCAACCATGGATCACTTTCACGCACCGACGCCCCACTCTGCCACGTCGATCTCGACAGCCATGGCATCATACGGCTGTCAACCTGCGCCCGTACTCTACGAAGTGCTCATGACTCCTCCCGTCTCTCCCGGGCACAGTGAGGACGGAGTAGATGCTGGACGCATCGTGGTATGCCAGGAACAAGCACCCTACCCGGAGAAATCACTGAGCCAAGAAATCCAGTCACCACTGCAGCAGGTCCCAGTCTTGCAGGCTCCTTATCCTCGCTGGCCGTCTCGTGACCCTCAGCGACCCATCACTCCCCCTCCCCAGCCTGTCCGTTCTCTCGAAAATGAGCAGGTCCACGTGGAGAGATCAGGTGTTTTGAAGCTGACTGATTTCGAAGTGAGAGGGACTTTGGGTAATGTTTTCGTCGCATTTTGACTACTTACACATCTCTTATTATTTTCTCCAGGTACTGGAACGTTCGGTCGCGTTCTCTTGGTCCGTCTCAAGACGGCGACTCCCGGATCTCAGAATATTTTCGCTATGAAGGTCCTCCGCAAGGTCGAGATCGTTCGCCTTCGCCAGGTCGAGCACGTCAACGCTGAGCGTTATATCCTCTCCCGGGTCCGGCATCCATTCGTCGTCGATCTTTTTGCCACTTTTCAAGACAGCTTGAACATCTACATGCTCATGTCCTACATTCCCGGCGGCGAGCTCTTCACCCATCTTCGTAGGGCCCAGAAATTCACCCCCGACGTCACACGGTTCTACCTTGCCAACATTATTCTCGCCCTCAAGTACCTACATTCTTTCAACATCATATATCGTGACCTCAAACCCGAGAATCTTCTCCTGGATTCGCGGGGCTATCTTCGTTTGACAGACTTTGGGTTCGCTAAAATAGTCGACGATCGCACGTGGACTTTGTGCGGCACACCAGAATACTTGGCACCAGAAATCATTCAATCTGAAGGCCATGGGAAGGCTGCCGATTGGTGGGCGTGTGGAATTCTGTGCTACGAAATGCTCGTTGGCTATCCTCCATTCTTCCATGAGACTGCATACGGCATCTATGAGAAGATCCTAAGGGGTGTCATCCACTGGCCACACTCCGTGGATCGGCTTTCCAAAGAACTCATCAAGGCGTTTTTACACCCTGATCGTTCCAAGCGTCTCGGAAACATGAACGGTGGTCCACAAGACGTCCTTGATCATCCATGGTTCCGTGGCGTGGACTGGGATGCATTGGAACGCTGTGAAATCAAGGTATTTATTCCCTCACTCATTAGGAATGATTGATGGTGATCATTCGCTTACCAGGCGCCAATCATTCCTCATACTACTTCGCTTGATGACACCCGTCATTTCCTTCATCACCCTCTCCCATCCCTGGACGACATGCCTGGACTTGTCATGGAGGAGAGTCCTCCCCTGATTCATCAGCGTTTCGAACCAACAACGTATCAATTTCTTGAATTCTAATCGCAGCCGTCGTCCCTTCTGAGAATTGATTTATAGCATATTTCGTTTGACCCTGCGCGTGTGTCATTATTCGACTTGGCCTCTTCTGAACGGGACCGCATACCCCATCTCTGCTTGTCTTCGTTGTTGCCCCTCTCATGTAGCTTTTGATATCTGTATGCTGTAACCTTTAGCTCGCGCCCCGAACTCAGAATCCTTTACTCTGATGTAGAGCTAGCCTTTGCATATCAATAATTGTAGTTAACCCCTAACTCGAGTTTACCTTTGTTGACCTCTGAGGCCTTTTCGTTTCTGCGATCGCATATGGCGCGCCGAAGGCGAAAGAATCGAACACATCTCAAGGGCACGAGTGCATATACGCAGACTTTGGACAACACACCCAAGTCCTTTATCATCAAACATGGCCAGGTTGGTTCGTCATTAACTCAACTCGTCCGCGACCTGCGCAAAGTCATGGAACCAAATACCGCTACCCGTCTGAGGGTGCGTGCCCTCTTTCACGGGGTGCCTCGCACCACATGCATATACTGTATTTTTACAGGAGCGCAGACGTAATAAACTGAAAGATTTCTTGACAATGGCGCCAGCTCTTAAAATATCTCACTTGATGGCGGTCACCCTGACGGACGTTGCGCCATCACTCCGTATTGCTCGGTTGCCCGCTGGACCAACGTTTAGCTTTCGAATAGAGCGATACAGTCTGAGGAAAGACTTACTGGAGGCATCTCGCTCATCACGCAGTCAAGGCTTGGAGTATCTAACCGCACCGCTGGTATGTCACGGCGTTGGTTTCCCTCATCCCTTCTCACTCCTCTCGCAGCTCGTACTCGCCTCTTTTCCACCCCCCTCTCCGAACACGCCACATCTATCCCTCCTGATGAAGGCCTTCCAGTCCCTCTTTCCCCCGCTCGCACCAAACTCGATGTCTCTATCAGGCGCGCGCCGCATCGTCCTCGTGGCGTACAACCCCGAACGTGGCACCGTCGACGTTCGACACTACTTGATCACCGTGAAACCATACGGCGTCTCCAAACGCGTCCGCCGCGTCCTTGAAGGCGCCAAAAAGGCCGCGAGCTCCACGACCGGCGTGCTGGACCTTGGTAACGAAAAGGATGTCGCGGATTTCTTGCTCCGGAAGCGAGGCGAACCAGGGCCGACGAGCGAGGGTGGGTACGAGTCAGCGGCGTCCTCGGCGTCGAGCGCCGCGGGCGACGACGCGGACGCGGTCTCGTTGGCGGACGATTACGTGGGGAGGAACAACAAGCGAGGACAAAAGAAGGCGGTGAAGCTGGACGAGATTGGGCCGAGGATGGAGCTCAGACTCGTCAAGATAACCGAGGGCGTCCCTGGGAAGGGAGGCGAGGTGATGTATCACGAATTCGGTCAGTTTAGTGCCTTTCGAGACGTCACCAAACTAGTTTCTTACGACCCTTGTAGTCAAAAAATCGAGAGCGGAAGCTGCTAAGCTCAAAGCGTCACATGCAGCAAAGGAAAGGCTGAGAAAACAGCGACGGGAGGAGCAGGAAGAAAACGTGCGGCGGAAAAAGGGAATAAAAGAAAAGACGCGGACGGCCGCATCAGAAGATGGTCACCCAGATGGCAGTGGAGATGAAGCGGAATACGAAGATGACGAGGGTTGGGACGGGGAGGAAGAGATTAGTGATGTCAGTGACGACGGTTGCACTGATTCTGAGCAGGAGAGCGAAGAGGAAGTCGTGCGACCACCACGAAAGAAGACGAAAATTTCTGTGAAGCGGTGATGATATATTACCGTGTACTGAGCAACGGTTGAATGGGATGGATATCCTATACGTGGAAAATACTTTACGAGTGAGGAGTGATGGTGCTCGCTCGAACGCTTGGACTAAATAGACCACCGAATGCGCTTTCTAGTCTCATTTTCGCCCCTTCCCAACCATCTAACGCGGGTCGTACGTCAAGATAAAAGGAAACCCCCGAAGAGCCAGTGGCGCGCCCCGTGTAGAAGTCTATAACATAGCGGACCTTGGTACCGCAGCGGTCCACGATCCAATCGTGGCGATCAAAGGGCGCCGAATAACTGAGAGAAGCTCCGTAAGGTCCAAGCCGGAAGATGAGAAGACGCGTACCCAAGGAGTGTCATCAACCTCGCTTTAGGGCTCAGGTCGTTCGGTCTGCCTTTGAAGGTCACGAGCCTAGCGCCACCGCACTTGTCACCACCTCTGCCAGCTTCCCATTTCAGGACCTCAGACCAAGCGCGCTCGTTCACGGCGTTGTGAATGGGTACGATGGTCTTCATGTCCGGGGCCTGGGGGTTGTGGTTCTTGCGGGCCATAGCCGCGAAGAACTGGGCCTCGGAAGGGTATACCCACTTGGCTTCGGGTGTTCGCGGTATGGATGAGACCTCGCGGTCGGTGGACAGCGAGGACGAGTGCGACGGCAAAGAACTCTTTGAGGAGAAGAGCGAGGACCAGGTAGAACGTGCACTCGGACCTACGGGACAACTATCTTGTGCATGGTCCACCGGACACTTGTCGGTCATGGCAAAACAAGGTCGATGATTATGTCATCCAAAGCACTACTGGCAGCCGAGTTTCAAGTCGAGAGCAATCGGATACAGAGCCTGCCGTTTGTTTAAGTAAACACACATTCCCAACAGAACCCACTCGTCTTTTCCTTTCGACTTTTCGCCCACAATGCCCTCGTTGGAACCCGTATTCTTCACCCCTTGACCAGGTTGTTCAAGATCAATCATCCCATCATGTTGGCAGGCATGTGAAGCGCTTGATCTGCATTGGCGCCGTAAACCCTGACAAACGAGGCAGGAATGAACATTGCTGCTGGTCCAAAGCTGGCAGCAACTGTAACAAACTCCGGAGAAATTGGCGTCATTGTGGGAGTTCGCAAGGCAGCCTTGTTCGTGAGCGCAGTCGGTGTACCTCCCAAATCTGCAGTAGATAAACTACATGCAGCTGGTATACCTGTTATGAAGCAAATATCCTTTTTGGCCCTGTGACTGTGACCTGCTACTAATAAATAATATGTCTACCCATGCAGCGTGATTGAACACCCAAAGGTAAGTTATGATCTACGCCACCTTTTATGTGGCTCTCACGCCCTCAGCGGCATGTGAGCAAGGTGTTCGCTCAAGGTCTGTTCATTTTTCAAAGATGCCGGTCATACGGGAGAAGTCCCATTCTCCATCCTTATCCCCGCAGTCGTCGATCTGTGTAAAGATGCGAGAAGCCCACTGGCAGGCGACCCTATCATTGTTGTCGCCGCAGGAGGCATTGCGGGTGGCCGCGGCCTTGCGGCGGCTCTTTCGCGAGTCTCTTCAATGTCGCCTTTTCTGTAATTCGCCGCGTAACTGTTCAAGGTATGGAGCAGCTGGTATCTGGGTCGGAACGCGCTTTGTTGCTAGCGAGGAAGCCGGTGCCCCTCCAAAGCACAAAGAACTTGTGCCCAAGGCGGGATATGATGATACCGTCCGGACTCTCGTCTATTCCGGTCGACCGATGAGCGTCATGAAGACGCCCTATATTGTAGAAAGAGAATCAAGGCGGAAACAAAAGCTCGCAAGACTCCTATCCCAAGGCAAAATACCTCACGACGTCGAGTTAGAAAGCCACCCTGAAAGGTCGCTCGAGGGTCAGATGTGTAAGATAGCGAGATGCATTTCTTCTTCTCTGATCGTATTTCCGTCAGGGTTGATGGGTAAAGTCGCTATATCTCCGGGACGCGCTCGCAGCGAAGACGACGGGGAGCGGGGATAGTCCGGCCACCAACGTCCTGCAGCTGGCACGAGACGGGTGAACACGGACGATTTATGTGAAAGGCGCGACTCACAGGACGGACACCCCAACGGAGCGCTACTCTGTGCGTCGAGAAGTCGACGTCGACCCCGGTGCCCTGCCCTGCCCAGTCAATAACGCAAACACGAGGCGCGCACGCGTCGCCCACGACGCTGCGGACGCACCTGCGAGTTCGAGTTGACGTCCAGTGCACTTGGCTCGGCGGTAGCCCACGCCAAGTGATAGGAGGTTCTTTGGCGACAGAACGACCCGTCAGTGGATCATGTTGGCGTCCGTCGAGGAGTCGAAATACACAGAGTTGTGGCCTGGCTCGTTCCGGCCCGGGTTGAGAGGGGGACAACGGGGGCCGTATCGTCCCTGTCAAGCTGGTCTCAGTGACAGGTGCTACTAGCGATGAGCAGACACCGCGGGTGGCATGGGTCGGTGTAGACCATACAGGTGCGGTGTCTAGTGCCCGACCCGCGGTGAGTCCCGTGCCGAACCTCAGGCCTCAGGACTCATGTCGAGCAAGACGAGTACCGACAAACACAACCTCAAGGACGTGAGTCTCAGAAAAACTACCGTATTGTGACACTACACAAGTACACTGGATAATCTACAGCTTTGCCCACTCACCCTTCCGTTTACGCTGCATACGGAACAGCTTCGCGAATATTCGGGCGCTGTCTGATAGGAACTCGACAGAATCCATGATCCTCTCCATTTCTGATAAGCTGGATTAGCGACTCTTCTTCAAATGTGAACCTCTCCTCGCCGGGGTTGATCTCCGCTTCGTCAAGACCGCAGTTTACTTCCCAATTATAAATACGACCGATTGAAGAGGGGTGCAGTTCATAGCCGGTGTGACGAGAATTGATCGGTTTGTTGTTGGTTAGGTCGAAAAAATCCGCCATATACATAGAAAGCCGAGTGAGGCCACCTGGAAAAAAACGGAGGGCAAGCCTGCTTTCCGAAGGAAGCTCGATGATATAGATGTCGTCATATCCAACGCCGAAATTGGCATCACCAGGTTTCACCTACTGAACAATGGAAGTCTGTAGCCGACGAAATGAGAAAGGACATACCCCGTATGCCAGTGTAGGTGGGCCATTCAGACCCATAAGCTGGTCCATAGCGGTATCGTACTCCTGCCGCCGATTCGAAAGTTGACGCTCAGGGTAGCCGAAGGCATTATATACCCTATCTAGCTCTTCGTCCGTGTGATAGAAGCCCTGATAATGCTCGGGTATATCTCCATATTTGTCATAGAACCACTACTCGAACTTGTTGCGCTTTTGCTGGGGCACAGGCCCAGGTGCATTGCGGGGCATCTACAACAATCAATAAATATTTCATTCAGTCTAATCGCAATGGTGGTAATAGAATACGGACCGGAGCAAAAGCCGTTGGACCCGTATGGACTGAAATTAGGGCAGTACAGGTGTTGGATACGGTTGTCTGCACGGCTTGCGGCGTGTCGGAGAGAGAAGTTGATGATGGAAGTACAGACAAAAATCAGATTACCTTGTGCTAGTCTTTACAATTTCTATGCCGTCCGAGTCCAAGTCGGACTGAAGGGCGAAGACAGGAGGTCCCTTAGCGCGGCCCGAAGGTTTTCCCTGTCGGAGTTCCAATCCTGCTGCAAGCCTGCCGTGCCATGAGACCTTGAGGGAGGGCCATCTTCGCGTGAGATGAGGTCGAGGGTAGCAACACGATGACCGGGACCCACGGGCATGTACCTGGCGCGGGGTACGGGTACAAGCTGTGGTACCCGGGGGTATACTTACCCATGCAGTTACAGCAATTTGCTTACTATCAATGCACCTCTGTAAGCACGCTGGCTTACCTTGGTCCCATAACTAGTACATATACCGTCCGCGATACTGAATGATAACCATTCAGTATTTCTGCCTTTTGCTGTAACGGCTACGCGCGGCGGTCTGGTTGTTTACAACCTCTAGTGCAAAAAAATCAATAAATGGTTTCTAGAGCTCCAACAAAGACAGCTATCCTTCTCGGTGAATGTATGGAGATTCTATATGACATTAGCGATGTCTTGCTCGTTTTTCTGGATTTTTATCTGCTCGTATTCAGAGTACCGAGAGCTCCGAATTTCAGACCCCCTTTTGCACCTCCAATGCAAAGTTTCGTCACATCGGGTCACGCTACGGTATGTGTCGGAAACTTAAAGTTCAATCTCAGAGCGCCGACAGCTGACTCAGCAGAGCCTTCACCACCAGCTTGCGCCATACCCTGCATACAGTTAGTTCTAGTATTGCCAGTGTTCGTACATACTCTCTTCTGTGGCCTCTTTCAACGTCGATGATGAGAGCAGTTCACTGACACATGCCACTAGCTCATACTAACTCTGCTGTACCTACTCTCTTTGGCAGCTTCGTCTTCAATGGAACTACCTATCATTAACAACGCTTTCAACCTTGACTCTACGAGCTCGCGCTTTCAAGACCGTAGATATCCACTTCATCCAATATTTCGCCAATCCACAACCAATAAGGATACGCCAAAGGCCCACTTGTATTGCCCGTTGTCTGGTTGGGGTGACCTATGAGATCTCATGGATGCTCCCACCCGGGAATGATATCGTTGGAGTGTGGGCCACTACAAATGTGTTTTGGAACTCGTTCAACCATAATGTTACGGCTGCTCAGTTCCCGATGCCGACGTTTACAATCTGGGCAAAGATGGCCCTTGGCCTTCAGCGCTTCAGCCTCCAGCCTTGATGTTTGTGAATGGAGTGCCAGTTCTCTTATATGTGCTCCCATGGGGCTACCAATTTTTCTATTACCAACATTTACCCCGTAGATCCCATGATGTGGTCCCACGACTCGGAGATGACGCACAAGGGAACCATCATCGTTTCACCAGTGGTCTCAGATTCGACACACAAGTTCGAAGAGTAACGTAGTTTATTAGTAGCATTGTAGATTCCTGTGGATTCTTTGGGACTCGAATACTCGATGGTCGGCGAGCTTTCGGTGAAGACCACCACTGGACGGGGGTGTTCTTGAACGACATCCTCGGGATCAAGGTCGATACCAATACCGTTCGCCCGCTCGAATTTCTCCTCGATTACATTCCAGTGGATTTTGCGATCATGCAAGAGGACCCGGTGACGGGTTTGTACGTCTTGCGAGCTGGAGTGGCCTGCTCAGCCATTGGCTGGAATATCCGTCAGAAGATGGGGCGACCGTTGCACCAGATTCATGGGCCTGTCCCTGACTACAAGGAAAGGATGGCATTCTCTATGGACAGGTGACACCCAGCTCCTAGCTGAAGTCCGATGTTCTCTCCCGCAGCCTTCATCATAGCCTGTTTTTCTCAATGATGCCCTGCAATAAGCCTATCCAGCGTGGCTCTTGGAGTTTGGAGGCAGGAGAACCTCTGTTTCTCCAAGAATATGAAGCGGATTGGAAGCTTCGACACCTAAGATTTCACCCTCCGAGGTGTACTTGCGCGTAGACTGGCAAACGCTGCGCCGCATGCCCAAGTCATGCACTATCTTTTTCAATTATAAAGTTTTGTTCACGCTGATCACTGATTTCCGGCGAGAACCTTACATCCCCAAGCTTGTCCTCAGGGTAATACTAGAGGGAAACAAGTCAATCATGGAATACAAGGGCGCGTGGCATATAGAGCACAAGGTGATACCTGCCCTCAGGGAATGGGCGAAGGAGCAAGAGGAGACTGGACTAGTTCCGAAAGACTGGGAAGAGAGAACGTTGGACGAGAGCCTGTTTTATCCGGGGAGACCACTACCCGGCGCGCGTGTAAGGTTGTCGTTCATGCTAACTCAGTCTTCTCCCATCAATTCTGCGAGTTCGCGCTCTTCTTCCTCTGTTAGCTCCCCTGCTGGGACATTCCCGACTGGTTCTGGAACTGGTGAAATGACGACCGGCTCTATTCTTCCGGCAGGGTTCTTTGGTGTGGAGGCTGCGAGCTCTAGTGAAATCTGATGCGGCTTGGTCTTCTGTCAGTAGGATTTTACTTACCGCTGAAGCGCCACTTGCGTATGGTCCCATCTAGACTCGTGGAAACAATCCACGGCTCGATTCTGGTCTGTCCGGCTTTATTTTCGCTCGTCCGCATCCAGAGTCTGACGGCCGTCACATCGTGCCAATGAGCATCAATCTCACCGAGAAGCTCCGGTTCAGATGCTGCGGAAAGGTCGTATAAACGTATCACGTCTCCGAAAGCAGTGACGACGAATGGCTCCGCAAGTGGAGTGAGTAAGAGGGGCAAGACAGCGCGAACGGGAAGGGGATGGTTGAGTGGAGGGTTTGGTCTGGTTGAGGTAGGATCAGGGGGATAGGATGTAATTTGAACTGTCTCGTCAGAAGAAGCTAGAGGAAGGTTGATCAGCGACACGAAACGGGACAATCCGCGCTCGAGTTTACCTGTCCAGATCTGACTACCACTAAAATGGATCTCCGTGATTCTCGTTCTATGATAGTTCAATGTGTCTTGTAAGTCGCTTTGCCAGCGCGAGTTGGGCCCTGATTCTCTTTCGAGCTTCCATATTTTGACGACGCCAATCGTGTCGGCGGTCATCAATGTGACCGATTTCTCAGAATGAGCAACGCCAGCTAGGCATTCCACGGGGCGAGTGTGTGCGGAGATAGACCCAGCAGATGTGAGCTTTCCCTCCAAGACATCAGAAAGATCCCTGCGGGATCGTTAATCGACACAAGAATTGAGATACAGACGAACGCAAGCATACCAAAATCGGACAGCTTTGTCTGAACTACTCGACACAAGGAGTCGGGCGACAGGGAACACAAACAAGCACTTGACGAAATCATCGTGAGCGGCGGTCGAACATATCAATCCTTTCGACTAGAACGAATATCAGCATGCTTCCAAGCAACGCAACCGTAAATTTCGGACATGAGTGTTCCAAAGTTTGATCGACTGTTAACTTGTTCAGTGCCGAACACCAAGCATGCAGAACGTCCGACTTGCCTTGTCCCAGGATCCGGTGATGAGAACCCTTACCCTTCTAACGGCGGTAGTTTCGCTTTTAAAGAAAGCCAGGCAAGTGACGGGCGCAGTGTGACCTTTATATATTTGCAGGACGTTACCTGACTGATGCTGGGATTCGGCGAACGTTCAGCGACAAACGACGCAGGCTCCTTGCCTCTAGGTCAATCTTCTTGGCGACGTGCGTGTTTTCAGCTATCCAGGCTACATTGCCTTCGACGTGCATATCTAGCGCTTTGCCGGCCAGCTGGATCGGTTGACCGAGAGACTTTATTCTCTCTGACTTTTGTCTGCGAGCCTGTCACGGCTTTAGGACGAATCACGAAGGCACAGGAGAGACGACTTGCCTCGTTCAATGCGAGCTCCGCTTCAGATCTCAGAAGGAACGTGTCATCCATGGTCGTTGTGGTCCGATGAACCAGCAGTTCTGATCGTTATCTTATTCCCGATACGGTAGTAGAGGGTTTTTCATGAGTTGAGTACAGTAAAACACCGCAGGCTGATGTTCATTTCTGCACATTTAACCTTTTTTGGATCGGCTCTTGTGGGTTGGATTTTTAATCATTCGCTGGCCGATGTTTTGTGCGCATTTATCCTTTTTGGGTTCGTACACCTCCAGTACACTACCACGCTCACACACGCTGCATGTATAGCTTGTGCAGGACTCCTCGATAGTGTGGACTCATTCGATCTCGCGAACGTCATTATGATGGAAGGCTATCGGTCGTGTAGTAGATACGCCTATGTTCCTACTGTACACGTCACAATAAGAAACAGGACGATGACTAGCAACTGTGACGCTATTTTTATCTAATCTCTCCGACCACGTTCATGAGCAAACGACTTGCATCCTTCAAGCGTCCGTCGACGCCTTCATCATCCCCCGTCCTCCAGCCCGCTGCCGTCCCTCGCTCCCCGTCTCGTCTCTCCGAGTCCACCTTCCACCGCAAGCTCAGGACGCTGCTCCAAGAGCTACGTTCGATCACACAAACGTGGGACGACATCGTCCTCGTCGACGGGCTGACCGCCGCGCGCACGTTGGTCGATGCAAGAACAGAGCTCGAGTGCGTATGCCTCTTACCTTCCGAACTAGCGATCTTCACGCTGGTCGCGTCAGCAACGCGCTTTTGCTGCTCCCTTCGGACAGCCAGCCGCGGTCTGAGGTCGTTGGACCTAAGCTCGCTGTAATGGACAAGAGCATAACCCAGCTCGACACCATAGCTACCAAACTCGTGAGGTCCATTGCCTCTCTGTGAACGCATTGTCACGCAGGTATCACAAGCAAAAGCTGCTGCGACGCGTGGGCACCGTGCTAGACAACTTGGAAGCGTTGTACCACGAAGCTCAGAAGGCAAAAGGTGCCAAGTGGTGTCGCGAGGAGGTGCTTTGGGTCTCGTGGCCGCTTGAGAAGTTCGGTGCAATATAATTCCAGCGGAGGGTTTCCTTCGACTGATTTTACACAGTAAAGTCCATGGCAGAAGTCGAACCACCGTATCATCGTTCCCTCGTTCTCATTCAAGACATCATAGAACGATTGCGAAGTCACTCTGTCACGTTCGAGGCATCTAGAGATGCCATCTCCCAATGGGCCGAGCAGCCGTACCTTGTAGAAGATGGGTGGGAGGCTAAATGGGAAGACTTGTGTGCTGTCGAGATAGAGAGATGGGATGCACGATAACACAGCACAATTTCAAAAATAATCAATCCCTACAATTCCTCGTCTGATATCTGGATCTCGTCCGCGTTGCCCTGTTGTTGGGTTGGTCGTCCCTCAGCTCCTTCCGGCGGAGGAAGGGCTGTCTTCTTGGCAGCAACAAAAGCTGGCCCTTTAACCGTGCTAGCCTGTTGCTCAGCTGCGGCCATAGCATCGGCGGGCTCTGCGGGCTCTGCGGCTGTCCCATTTTGCTTGGCCGATAGGGTTTGAGCGGCAAGGTAAGATGCTTCTGTGTTAAACTGCGCTTGGACACTCCGTTTAATCCGCAGCATCTCTCGGAACGTGTCCTCGGAGCCAGTTTCAATTTCAAAGGTGTTCCACTCCGCCCAGAATTTGGGGTTGAGACGTGGGTCGCAGAATTGCGAGGCATGAGCGTAGATAGCACGAGCGCGGTCGATTTCCCCAAGCTTGCGCTCGAGAGCAGCGAACCGCAGGCACATCTCTGCGGTTTGCTTGTCCGGCAAAACTTCCAGTGCCCGCTCGTATATAGGTCGTGTGGCTGGCAGGCCATAGTTTTCCGTGGCCTTGGCGATGTACACAGTAAACATCTATTGTCGTTTAGCATTCAAGGCTCCTGCCAAGACAGGAAACGCGCATACCTCAAACTTGTCTTCATCAGCAACTACTTGGGTAGCTCGCTCGTAGATGGACATGGCACGCTTGGCTAAGCCATGATTTTCCTCGAGCTGGCCATACATGAGGAACAGGGATTTGCAGGCCTTTGGCGGGCATTTTTCGAGGGCTTGTTCAAAGAGGTCTCGGGCTCGCTCCAACTTCGAGCCTCCCTGAGAAAGGGTAAGAGGTGGTTCAAGAGCGGCCAGCAAATCGACGCACATATCGCTTGACGAATTTGGACAGATATATATTCCAAATCTCGAATGAGATGGGGAACGTGAAAAGCTCCGTCCCCCGCTCGTATATCTGTCGGTTGAATATCACTAGAGGGAAGGCCGTCATGAACAGCGACTTACCCTGAAGCTATCCTCCCAGTACTGGTTCTCCTCTAGGAAAGCGGCGTAGTTGACTATGATCTGTGCGTTAGCGATCTTGAGGTCCATAATCTTTTCGTAGACTGCTTTAGTTGACTCGACAGTTCCTATGGATTCCTCCAGATCGACATAGAATGACCAGAGTTTCAACGACTTGAATAATCGCGCTTGGACGGAAAGTGACTGTGGGAGTCGGTCAGTACTTTCGCGCGGGGAGTTGATATGGACATACGTGATCGTGGTAATTGATTTTCGTGTTCTTCGGGATCGCGGCAGCTCGTTGCATGACATGGATAGCTTCGTCGTAGTTTCTATGTATCGTCAGTACCACGTTTCGAGTATCGGTCGAGAAGGTCTTACTCGATGCGGAGTTCCATCTCGGCCCACTCGCACCAAATTTCGGCGAGGTCTTCAACGTGCCTGAAATTAACCTTTGTTGCCTTCTCGAGGATTTTACGAGCGCTCTCCATGTCAGACTCTGCTGCGCCAGAGACGCCTCCTTCCTCGTAAAACTTCGCGAAGTTGATATAGAGGCGGTGGAAGTTAGCGGTGGCTTTACGTGGTTGGATGGTTTCCAGCGCTTTCGTGTAGGTCTCGGCCACCTACAAATTCGTAAGCGTCAGCAGGAGAGCATTGACGACTGCGTACTCGCTCGTCGTTTTCACCCCACAATGCCACCCTCTTCTCCCATTCCTGAATGTCATTCGGATTCCGCCTCAATAAGACATCGTTAAGCAGGAATGGTCTTCGATCCATTAGTGCTTCAAACTCCTTCATCTTGACATCCAGTTCGCGTTCGGTCTCCTTGGCGTCTTCATCGTCCTCCTCTTCATCCGGTTCCTCCAGGCTCGCCATCATTGCGCTCAGAAGAGACTCAGTAAACTGAACGTACGCGTCGAAGATCTGGGTGAAGTCCCTGACGGTCAGAACTGACGTAATACCCGTCTCGAAAGTACTGATTGCTCGATCGAATTCGCCACGTTTGATCCAGTAAGTCGCAAGTCCGCACCATAGGCGGCCAGCCTGATCATCGTACACCGCGAGACCGTCCCTGTGAATGATGCGTTCGATGTTCAACTTCCGCTTGCTAAGGGGATCTTCGTCCTCATCGTAAGCGGGGAGTGGCTTTGCGTCTGCCGAGACGGGCACGGGCGGACCTGCTACACGAACCAGCTGGCCGTCGACCGACGCAGGCTCTTCTTGACACGAATTCTCGACCTCGGCTGCGGCGTCAGCTTGGGCATTCGCTTCGTTCGATCGTACGGTATCGGGGACATCGAGACCGACCTCATCGGAGAAGCGTTCGACAACATCGATGAAATCACCGAGCAGTTGATACGGACTCTTGCCCTCTGGGCTGACGTATTCACCACGAGCTGCTCTCCTTGCCAGGGATAACAGCAGCTTTGCGGCTTCCAAGGGTCTCGGGGCGGAGTCGGCGGGGGAAAGTAGGATGGAGGCATAGTGTTCGGTCAAGCTTGGGTCTACGACGAGGTAACGGCGGTATACCGATACCGTGGTAGAACCACCCTTATCTTCAGCCCAAAGAAGATACCTGATCCAGATGCGAGAATGCAAAGAAGGCGGCAACGTGCGCAATGCGCGATCAAACGTTCGTCGGGCATGGGTATGCGAGATCACTGGGGGACATAGCGGATGAAAGAAAAGCGAGAAATACATCAACCAGAGGCGCGGAAGCTAGACGGTAGGTAAGCACGACGGAAACGACGAGTGGGACGAATAGGTATGCCTTGGGTAGCCACATCAGGGCGCGCTCATACGTCGCGACAAGAGCTTTCCATTCCTCCCATCCGACGACGCCATCGAGACCGTTTTCCCATTCTTCCATGCTCCCCCGCTCCTCCTCCAACGCGTCCTTCATTTCAGGAAACTTTTTCCGCCCGCCCGCCTGTTTCTTGTGCACAAGTTTTCCGAGGACGTATGACATCCTCATCTGCAAGTACGCCTTCCATAGCTTGAAGGATCCTGGGAACTGGACGAGCGCGGATTCGTAAATGTATGTGAGACACTGCAGGGACCGTCTCGCGAGCGGCGTCGAGAGTGGACCGAGCAGTTGGGCGGCTTCGTCGAGCGAGGCATTCGCGCGTCGTTCTTCCTTGAGCAGTGCGTTGAATGCGTCCTTGGTGTTTTGGATTGCGGTCCACCATGCTCGGAAAGACGACGGGTTTCGGAGCAGGTCTTCTTCGCGGTGGAGATCCTGGACGGCGAGCAGGTGCGGATGGGTCGTTGGCGTCGGCACCGGCAGCGTCAACGGAAAGTGAACGGAGAGGCTCTCCAGCTTGGTCAACTTTTCAGCGACGGACGGCATTTTCGGGGCGTTCGACGTCGCGAAGGATAGCAAGGGTTTATTTATTTATTTATGGATTTTTCTGTGTCTTATCTCTCCCGTCTACTTCGCCATGGTAAGACTGCGAGCCGATCTCCTGCTCCGTTTCCGACACGCGTCTCGTGTAGCACAACGTCAAGCGCGTTCCCCGCACTCTAGAGGAGACGCAGGCCAGAAAGGAACGCGAAAAGTCTCAGATCGCTGAGTACCTGGCCCTAACCAACAATGTCATCTCCTGCGTGTGTTCCCCGTCGTGTACTCGCCCCGTCTTTGTCTAATGCTCCACACAGAAAAACGCACGCGACTGGAGTCGCGATGCGTTTGCTCAAACCGAACAGCTCCTCGAGTTGAACCCCGAATTCTACACGATCTGGAACTATCGTCGGAACATCATGCTCAACGGCATATTCCCTCACAGGTTGGTGGCTTTCGTACGCACCGTTCATCGACATGTCATTGTGTTTCAGCTCCCCCGAAAACATCAGCAATCTACTCGCTAACGAGTTGTCGATGACGATGGCAGCGCTGCGAGAACACCCCAAAGTATACTGGATATGGAATCACCGTCGATGGTGTCTTGAGAAAGTCCCAGATGGTCCAGTGGTCGATGGTGAACCGTCTTTGCAATGGCGCAGGGCAAATTGGCAGAGAGAACTGGCCGTCGTCGAGAAAATGCTCGATGCCGACGCTCGAAATTGTGAGCTTGTACACATTTCGTTTCCTGACATCTCACCGTCCATCAAGTTCTCGCCTGGAATTATCGACGATATGTTCTGGCGAGCATGCCAGATCCGAGACCCATGACAACCGAGCTAGCATATACGACGCGCAAAATCAGCGCGAGTTTCTCTAATTTCAGCGCGTGGCACCAACGTTCGAAAGTTTACTCCTCGCTATGGATCGCAGGTGAATTTGATCCCGTCAAGTCTCGTGAGGAAGGTACGTGCCTGTCCCCCTTCGACGTGTCATAGAGTCCACACCAGAACAGAGTTCGATCTCGTACATAATGCACTATTCACTGATCCCGACGACCAAAGCGCGTGGATTTATCATAGGTGGCTAATTGGACCGGGTGTGTACAGCTTTCTACAGCTTTGTTACACATCCATAAAGAATTCACAGGCGAGAACGAGGAACAACTTAGGCAGGAGATTGCTATCATTGAAGAGTTGTTGGGCGAGCAACCAGATAGCAAATGTGAGTTCATGTCTAGATCGTGGTTTCGTGACGTCAAAATAGGCCCCAGGGTGCATGGTCTCGTTGGTATACTACAACCAATTATTGCTGAAGAACTATTGTCCCAACTCGGAGGACATCAAGGAGAGGTGTCTTAACTTTCTGCAGCAGTTGGAACGGATTGATGGTCTAAGAAAATCGAGATACCAAGAGATAGGCGAGTGCTCTCTGTGTGGGCTGGAATGGAACTTTGAATTGACGGTAAACAGTCCAAAAAATCAAAGAGCAATAAAAATATCAGCACACTCCTTTGACAGACTGGGCTTCGGGCCGAGCGTTCACATTGCGCTGATGAATAAAACAGTTTATAAGCTCGACGAGATGCGCACCTCTGTCGCTAGACGAGACTGAGTGAAGAAGAATTCTGCGCGGAGACAGTCCCGTCGCGGCCCGAGGCAGGTTGTGACACGTTCGCGCAACGCTCATCGCCCGCATATCCGGGAAGCCACATGGAAAAACGACAGATGGCCGTTGGCGCGTCGAGCATCGCGAGGGTTTCCTCACGCCTCGTATGTGCGATGCCTCGGGCCCGCTTCGTCCGCGCGCCGGGGTTCGCGCGAAGAGACGATCGCGACATCCGTCGCGTTCGGACTCTGACTTGTGAATCTAAGTGCTGGGAACCGCGATTGCATGGAGTCGGATGGACGCACAAGAACGCACTCTGATTCAGATGCGCACGTGAGGCTACCTTTCACCCAAGACACCTGTTGGCAACCGAGCACTGTCTGCCAGCGTTTTCTCGTTGTTCTTGTACGCTTCTCGAAAATTTCCTTTCCTCAGTTCGCTCTGCTCGCGGACGACTGAGATCCCAACATCAGCAGCGTTTCTTCTACCAGACAGATGAACACATCGATCGAATTTTTGAAGGCCTTGGGTTCAAAGGGGATCAAGTAATTGAGCAGCGGAAGAAATACGATGCGGACATGAATGCTTGCATTGGCGCAAATGGTCCAGGCGTGCTCATACATGGAGTATATTCCTTCTCTTTCGATTGTCTTTCCATTGACTTCCACTTTTGAGTAGGCGAAACCTGGAGACCCTGCGAGATTGGGAACCGGCAATGAAGATGTTCACATCATCAAAATCCCCGGCGAAGGCAACCTAGCACTTAGGTTCTTTCCAGGTGGCTTTGCTAAACAAAGCAACATGTATATGCTTGACTTCTTCGACCTCGCCACCAAAAAAGCTATCAACTCAAGGCAGACTGGTTTTGAAATTCATCTTCTTCCGCCGCCACCGGGTTTGTTATCATTGACCACCCCTGGCCGTCTCACAAGCTGGGAGGTGAACTTTGGCTACAAAGATGAAGACATCACCCCTGTGGAGGAGAGGTTTGCTATTCCGGAAGGGGTGCTATTCAAGCTCATTCATGTTCGTCGTGGGGAAGAACGTGGGTTCTATCGAGTTCCAGTCAGGCAGAGGGAAGAGGTGTTGCCCCCCTGTGTTCTTGAAGCGGTTCCTTATGCGATGTAACCCTATACTAGCAGCTTTCATGGGCTAGTAGCTTAGACGCAAAGACGAGGAAGAAGCAGACTCAGATTTGCCGGCGGCCTCGGCTTGCCGCCCTATGTAGGACAGGCGGTCCATACTCAGTCCGAGTGGGCGTTCTTACGGAATAGGCAATAATTACATAATACGAAATCGTCCTTCTAATGAACTGTGGCCGACTGATGCGCAGTAAATAGGATTTAGCCGACCATCGCCTTAAGGATCAACCACAAAAGCCCGCTGCTACCGTAGTTTCAGGGTTGTTTGACAAACGCACCGCAAGTTTGTTCCCCCCGTTATTGGGACTTCAAGTTATGCGTTACGGTACCGAGTTACCAAGGGGGGTGTTGTGCATGTGTAGCACTTCACATCTCGAATCGACACCACGGACAGCTCAAAAACATGTCCTGCTCTCAGAGGATACTTTCCGTAACCTCGGTCATGCGAAAGAACTCTCGCCGGGCTAAGTTCTGCGTCCCACCCACACGCTCCATGCGAGAGATTCTGCGTTGGCCAGGGACCTTGGTCTTCGGAGAGCGGAACCTGGAGATGGCAGCAGCCAGCGTTCTGAAAGACGTTCTGCAAAGACCGTTCTCATGGCTGGCTTTCAGGAACTCCAGCGTACCTACCGTGCGCGATGCTCGAGGTGGGTCCCACTGCTACTAGCGCTTGCGCTTGCAGTCCTCGCCTCGTGACGCACCAGACGTCTGCCTGTGCTTCTTGATCTTTTTTTTTTTTTTTTTTTTTTTTTTTCGCCTTCGTCCATTCCCCGATCTCAACTGATCCCATTACGTCGACCGCCCATTCCACCCTTCACAGTTTCTTGGTACGTGGATTGATTTCAGCTAATCCGATCGTCCTGGAAGTTGCAATGATCGAGCTGAGCACCACCGTGCCACGCCGTAAATTCGAAGCGAGTGATTCGTCGGGAGATGAGGTCGTCTTGCTCGTCATCATGAACCCACGATTGCATAGTCTAGCGTGGGCGCGTTCGTCGGATATTCGTGGTTTGTGGTTCGTGGCGTCTTCCGTGATTTCCGAATTCTCTAGCCAACACAACGAAGAGGTCTGTCTTGTACGAGTGAGGCCCCCTCGTGACATCCGTCGCGATCAGACTGACTTTGAATCCAAGTCGGTTGCACGCATGCACTCCGACACCAGCAATTAGATCCGTCCCGACCACCGGACCTTAGAAATGACCCGAGTATAGATTGCGACACAGCGAACGATACCGACAACTACATGCGGCTGACCCGCCGTTTACGCGTACGACTCAAAAAAAAAAAAAGGAAGAAAGAGAAAAGGAAAAGATCGAGCAAAATTTCGTATGGTGTCGGCCAAAAAAGAAAAGAAACTGGTTCTTCGTAACAATTGTAAAGTCGTCATGAACCTAGCATGATCTGTGAGGAGAGTCGTCTCAACGTCGAAAGAAAAACGACGTCCTGTATGTTCGTCAATTTTATGCTTTTTTTTTCTTTGCTTGTGTGTAATTTCTCGACGATAGCGTGAATATAAAAAAAAAAAAAGTGAGAGTGAAGTTAGCTTTGTTTCCGGACGAGAATATCTTGTATTTCCGTGATGGTTCTGGCCGAATCCATCAATTGAGGTCCACCAGGGAGAATTGCGAGACGCTGTTTAGTAGTGTTTAACATGGCCTTGACATTAGGGACGACCCGCGCGATGTAGGGAGAAATAAGAGGTTCCTGGAGCGCGGTCAGAACATGGCTCGTTCAGACCGCTCGACACAACGTACGTTGATGTTCAAAACAGTGGCTGCCCTCTGAAGCCACCACAGCGCAGACTTGAACGCTTCGTCGACGGGCGGCGTCTCTCCTACAATGCTAGCGAGCTGAAAACAGACGCATGAGACGCAGCGCGGACAGCGAGGAGGAACGACGCCTACGCGGTGCAATAACGTAAGAATAACGGCCTGAGACAGCGGCCCAGGTCCATTAAGTGGCATGACGATCTCTGGGTTGGAGCGCGCCAACAGCTCGCGGAGCTGCTTGGGATCTTGCGTGCCCAGCACCGCCAAGTAAGTGTCGTCCCACTCTTCAGACTGAGCTGGAGGGGAGCGCTGTGAAGCCGGTGCCGGCGGGGGTGGGGGAGCAATAGGATGGGAAGCTTGGGGAGCGGCGATGTTTGGAGAAGAGTACCACGTGCCATGGACCGGCGGCGCTTGCGTTTGCGGCGGGTAGCCGGTGAGGGCCTGCGTGGTGTAAGCCGCTTGCGTGTTGGGCGGGAGGTTTGCTTGACGGTGCAGAGATTGAGGGGCCATGGTGGCCATGGTGGACACTGGAGAGGTGCTGCTGGGCAGCCGGTGATGAGGGCCCGTGGCGTTCATGGTGAGGAATTTGACTTGGTCGGAGAGAACTCTGACCGAGTGCTCGAGATCCCTGATCAGCGACTGTGGGGCGCGTGAGAAGCAACGTTCAGCGTCAATAAAGGGGGCACGGACCTCTTGGCTACGGGCCGCCTCTGTTTGCCACGTCATAGAATCCTTCTTTACGTTCAGAATTTCCGTCCTCATTTCGCGCAAGATGTCTTGGTGCATGGCGGAAGTCTGTTGAGAGTAGGCGGGGACGAACGTCTTTGATACGGTGTCCTTGACATATCTCTCGATGAGAGGGTTCAGGTTCGTCGACAGTATGCTCGCAAAGTGGTTCGAAATGTCGGGCCGGAGTAACAACTTTTCAATCTCTACGGGGAGGTTCTGATGACCGACGTGGTCAGCTCGGACCGCTGCACGACGCGGAAACCACTCACGTTTTGTATGTACTCTGTGAGGCCACGTCCGACGTGCTCGTTGAGGGCCGATCGAACTTCAGTCCGCGTGATGTGCTCCAGGGCAGGAAGGACCGAGTTCTGAACCTCGGCTTTGACGGCCATCTCCACCACACGCGTGGTGTTCCTCGTGAGCTCCGTCGAGATCAGCTTGAGAATCTTTTCCTGCCGATTGATGTCCTCTGCCTGCTCCTGCGCTCGGGCTTCGTCGAACCGTTGTTCTGACGCACGTGAGGATCCACGTCGACAAATCAGCAAGAACCACTCACGTTGCTTGTCCATTTCCTTGGTGATCAACCGTCCGATGCGCAAGTGGAGGCTCTCCTCGCTCTTTCGAATTTCCTTGGCGACGACCTGCGCGACGCCAGAGTCGCTGATGGAACCCAAGTCAGCCTTGCCACCCTTGTCCTTGTCCTCTCTGTCTCTGAAGGCGACGTTCTTTCCTTTGGCGCCCTTTCCCTTGGCCTCGGATCCACGTGCCTCGTCGCGAGTCAACTCCGATTCAATCTCCTCGGAAGGCGGTGTACGCAGTCTACCAGGAGGCACCACGGGTTGTGGGACGGGTGCGGGACCCCCGATCATGGCGGGCTGGGGGATCTGGCGAGGCGGTTTGACGTCCAACGGGGCAGACGCAGGAACCTGGTGTTGTGTGTAGGCAGGGAATTTGGCGACGGCGCTGATCAGCGCGCCCTCGTACCATTCCTTGCGCACGAGCACCTGATCGACGCCGGTGGAGTGGACGGAAAAGGCAACGAGGGCAAGTTCACCTGGAGGCACCTTGGCGGCGACACAGGCAGCATGGGCCTCGTCACCGGTGGGATCGGCGTCCGCCGACAGGATGACGAAATGAATGGTAGGCTTCGGCCCAGAGAACTCGACGACCTGTTCGAAGAAGCCACCTCGCACGAGCTCGCCCGATGGCGAAGCCGACACGTCGAACCCAACCTTGAGCGCGATCAAACTGTCTCTGCGGTTGTTGGCGACCCACAGCGTCTGGATCCGCGAGTCGTAGTTGACATGTCCAAACATGTCCAGGTCCTCCTTGGTGCCGTTGACGAACCTAAGGGTGGAGAGAACGTTCTTCGTGATGACGGAGAGCAGCTGGAACACGGTGCCGTTCTTGCGGCCGATGACGATGCCATCGTCGATAAATGTGAGCGAGGAGGGGAGATCGTCGCCACGGACGCGATGGGACCAGAACGGACTCTTGTCGTGAACGTTCCACAGGGTCAGAGTCGAATCCTCGGAAATGGTCGCCAGCGCAAAGTGAGGAACGTCAAAGTCGAACGCAACCAGGCGCTACGAGAGTGCGTCAGCGATGGAGAAAATCTGTGGATCAGAGACTCACGGAAGGGATAGAAAAGACTTGAGAGATGCGGTCGAGCCCGACCTGTGGTTGAGGTTCGCCCCGGAACGTACGCGCGGCGTCGGCCAAGTCCAATAGGTACATCTTCGTCTCCGACGCGACCGCCAGGGTGTCGGCTTGTTTGGGGTGCCACTTGACCGAGTGGAGAGGATCGGCATCGGCGCTCGGCACGATGCAGAGCAAAATGTGACCGCTAGACGGGAAACGTGAGCATCGACGGTGGCCAAGAGACGAACAGAGGCGTACGGGACATCGTCCGTGATGACTTCGGGCAGCTCCCAGACGACGAAACCACCGTCCGAGGTGACGCCTGCGAGTCTGTTGCCGTACACGGCCATGTCGATGACTTGGGTCGCCGGAGCAAAGACGGTGGGCAGCTGCAAGAGGGTGCGATCACCGCTGGAACGAGAGATGACGCGGACGCGACCCCTGGTCATGGCGTAGGCGATCCAGTGGGTCGCGCCGATGGTGGTTCCAGGGAGGAAGACGGGGTCCTGCTTGACGAGGGCGATGGCGGTGGATTTGACCGCGTCCCTGGGTGCCTGAATTTCGTCGAGGGGCTGGGAGACGTCGAAGACGATCGTCTGCGGCTGCGGACTGAACGAGGTCGAGGAGGGAGAGGGCGCAGGGGACGAGAGCGCGTACCTGGGGCTGGACTGAGGCTTGGCCTTGGTGACGGGCTTTGCGCGAGCGTCGTTCTTCCAATTCGAACGCGGGCCCGGAGAGCCTTCCTTGTCCCTCCTGATGGGGGCGATCGGTTGGGGAGATTCGGCAGACCTGGGCTGTGGACGGGGAGGTTGCTGGAGGGGGAGCTTGGGAGGGGATGCGCGGGGAGAAGAGACGAGGGCGGGCTTGGGCGGAAGGGGAGGGGGAGGCATGGGGCGAGACTGCTGTGGTTCCACCTGGGAATAGTCGTCTGCTGGGTTGTAGGGGTCGTAAGACGGGGAGGGGGGTTGAGGAGGGGCGTACGGCGCCTGGCCGCGCGTGAGCTGTTCGATGAGGTTTTCGACGGACTTGTGTTTGGGATCGCCGAGGGACGGGGCAGACCACGAGTCGTCGTTGGCAGGAGCTGGCGGGGACTTTTTCTTTGGGGCTGTTCCGCTGGAGACGAGCGCGTCAAAGGGGGAGATGAACTCGAACATGGACTTGCGCGGGGACGGGGGAGGCTGCTGCTGG
>JBBPLT010000344.1:0-29756 GCA_038089955.1 Strobilomyces dryophilus | reverse complement strand
CCTACTTTTCATTTCCTTTTTCGGACGCGGCGTGCCGCAATACGCGCACCACTCGTTTCACCTCCCTCCAGTCTCGTACCACGTCGACTGGAGGTGAGCTACTTCGTAGCAACTTCGTTCATTTCTATACTCACATGTATGTAGTCTTAACGCCTCCTACAGGTGAATATACGAGTCTCGTACCACGTCGACTGGAGTCTTAACGCCTCCTACAGACGACGTGCTCCAATAACTTTTTCCGTTTCGTCTCTACCTTACGATCGTCCTCGCGCCATTCGGCGCGCACTATTTAGAGTACATCGAATCGAATCAGCCCCTTATATTCATCCCACTTAGACTAATCGCTATCCCCTTAGAATTCGCCCACTCGCCTGCGTGCGTTCCGTCGCCGCAGACGAACGCGACCTACAAAGCACTAGTACTCTTTGCGACCTGCGTATCACGTACGTGTACACGACGACTCGGTCACAATATCCACGCCCGGCGCGCCGTTAAATAGAGCTGCCTTCCCAGCGTCGATGCCAGCCCAACGGGGGGGCACGACGTAGCCCTCACGTCGACGCGCCTCTGAGGATCGGAAACGCGCCCCGCACAGCCCTCGGCGACGTCGGCGACATCGGAGACGGGGACGCCACCGGCGACGTGCCCGAGGGGACGTACGCCCGGAGCGCAGGTGGCGCCGCCGTGGACGCGGTCTGCGAGCCAGGAACGGCCATGGGCACGCCGTCGTCGTACGACGACCCCACCGGGGGAGCCACCTCCATGCCAAAGTCGTCGATCATGATGCCGCGCGGGGGCGGGCGTTCGACCATCGCTTCGAGGAGCTGTGAGCCAATGGGTGGTGAGTCCAAGGGGCACAAGGAAACGTCGGCGGAGACGGAGACGGGGACAGAGGGGCGGACGTACCTCGCGCCGAAGTTCCTCGCCCGCATATTCGCCCTCCATCTCTTCGGGACCGAGCAACACCGTGCCCTTGCGGAATATCTCCCCCTCTTCCTCCACCCAGCTCTTGGACCTGTCATCGCGCACACGCGTCAGCGTCCCCGTCGTCCGTTCCTCGACAGAAACAACACACGCACCGATCCGTGGGCGACGCGGCTGGCATGACCTGGTCGCACTCCTCCACCTCGAGGTATCTACGATCGTCATCATCCTCGTCCTCGGATTCAGTGATCATGAACGTGGGACTCAACACTTTTTCGTGTTCTTCCGGCTCGGGCTCGGCGCGGCCCTTGCCCTTGTCCACGCGCGGCGTCGGGGGTGGGTTCTCCTCCCCGTCTCCGCCCGCGGGCGCGTCCCCATCCCCGATCTCGGGCCCCGTCGCCCTGTTCCCAGAGCGCGCTCCCGGATCCAGACCGTCGACCTTGAGTCCGAGACCATGCATTCGTGACCTTCGCGCGAGACGCGACGCCAGCGCGTCAATGCCCCCATTGAGCCTATCGCACAGCCCGAGCAAGCGCTCCAACTTGGACGTCTCCGCCGCCGTCCCGTTCGTCTGGATCAGCACCGTCAGCGCCTCGACCGTCTCGCGCGCCTTTTGCACGAGTTCCTGTTCCGCGCCCGTGTTCGCCCGCGGAGTCGGTCCGCCGGTCCCTCCGAGCTCAGTCTGGATCTCCTCCAACAGCTCCTCGGCGCGCGACACCAAGTCCGTCTAATGGGGGGACGCCAGTCAGTACCAGCCCTCGGCCACGTCTGACGCGCGAGAGGAACGACACGCCACCTTGCCATGAAGCCCGTCCCCCATCCGAATCGACTTGGCCAACTCGCTCTCCTCGATCAACCCCCACACTCCCTTGCCCAACCCCTTGCCGCTTGTCGGGGTCCCCTGCTGTCCGTCCTCTGCCTGTCCGCCCCCGCTCCCTTGTCCGCTCGCCCCGCCCCTTGCGGCTCTCTCAGCCTCCTCGGTGTTCCGCACGCACGTGTTCAATATCTCCCGACAGATGCTCGCAAACTCTTCGGTGTCGGGCGGGATGTTGAGATCGAGACAGCGCATGACGTGGTTGGCTTTGAGGCCCTTGCTGAGCGCCATGACGCCGGCGAGATCGATGTTGTTCACAGTCAGATCGAGATGGAGGAGCGAGGCGGATTCGGGAAGGAACTCGGCGAGGGCGATGGCACCTGCAGAGGTCAGCTGCGTCGAGGAGAGAAAGAGACGTTTGAGCGCGGTGTTGAGCGTAAATGCAGTACGCAGCGATTGAATCTGCAGAAGGGATGTTAGCGGACGACAGACAGACAGGGTCAGACATACGCCTTCAAGAGCAGGCCCAGAACAGGGATTTCGGCTGAGATCCAGTGTCTCCAAACACAAATTGTATTTCTGACCCTCCAAGTTGAGCATTGGCTAATGACAAGGCGAAGCAATGACGCACTAGAGCTTCAGCGATCGCCATGAGACACTGCACGTCCAGCTTGTTCTCGCTCAGATTGAGTACCTTGAGCGTTCGATTGCGTTTTAGCACTTGGGCGATGTACGTCACCCCGTTCTGCGAGCGATCGCGTCAAGATGCGGATCGTCCAAAATGCGCGACACGACTCACCCGGAGATCGTTACCTCTCAGATCGAGCGTTCGGAGTGCGCCTAAACGTGGCAACGTGTCCAACGCGCGCACCTTGTCCAAGAGTGCGACACTCGGACCATCGTCGTAGCGCGGTGGTACTCCGTTCGCACTCCCACCATCCGTCCTGGCGGGATTCGGTGCGGGATGTCGCGTCGTCACGCCACCGTGCGGGTTAGAGGTGATTATAGGCACTGGTTGACCAGTGGCAGAAAGGGGATTTGGAGGTGTCCCAGCAGAGGCGGCAGCGGCGCGTTTCGATCGGGGGATGTATGGAGTGTAGGTGGTCTGAGGGCCTAGAACAGAGGGATGTCGTGGAGGTGGGGGTATGGGCCCAGTGCGCGTCGGAGGGGGGAGGTGAGTGGTACTCGGGTGAGGTGAGGGAGGTGGAGTCATGAAGATGGACGAGGATGACGCGACCGATGATGGGCTTGCGGGGGAGCATGCAGTCGCAGGCCCAGGTACGACGTCAGGGTAGTCGCGGATCATGAGAGCGAGCGCGACGGCGCCACCGCCAGTGGCCGTTATCTTGTTGTGTCGAAGGGATATATTTCGTAGGGACGACATTCGGACCGCACGCGCTACGGGGATGCGTCATGCCAGAATGGATCCGACCAACAAAGCACTCACCAAGCGCCTCGAGTCCGTTTGGCCGAAGGGAACAGTCATCTAAGCGGAGGGAGACGAGGCCGAGTTCCGGGGCTGTGGCGAGACACACGACGATGTAGTCGACTGCTTTCTTATCCAATACAGTCGAAGAGAGATCTAGGAATTGCAAGCTCTTAGCCTGCCGTTGCTGTGTCAGCAGCTCGACCCCCAGAAAAAGACAAGACCTGCCTGCGCTGCAAACGCACCGACGAGCTTGAACGCGGGCGACTTGAGTCGACGATTCGATGCGACGGATAGGTACTCGAGTGTTCCCGGGATAAGAAGCGCATGCAGTATCGGTTTCAACTTCTATCCGGGAATCAGCAGGCGACGGCAAGAAGGACGCGACACACGAACCGCTTCGTCCAAGTCACACTCTCTCAAGGTCAACTTGCGGAGTCCCCACTCTATGTTGAATACGTCGGAGAGAATCGCGGCATGAGCCGGGGTAAGCTGCACCCCGGACAGATCGACAGACCGGGGCTTGGTCCCGGAGGCGCGCTGGGAAGGGACACGTCGATGTGGGTCGCGAGCTCTCGGGACGTGACGCACCTTGAGCCCGACGGAGACTGCAGGATCTGGGTCCTCCTCCCTCGACGCGCAACATTCTCTGTAAAACGACTCGACCTTGTCCAGGGACCACCACTCCTCGGTCTCGTCTGGGCCTATCGCGTTGCCCCGGACGATGCGCCTCCGTCTCTCCGACTCCTTCTCTTCGATGGCTCGTCTCTCGTCTCTGAGCGACGGCGTCGACGGCGGATTCAAGGTGGATATCGGGTAGACGGTGGCGAGGTGTGGCAGGATAAAGTGTGCTCGTTTGAGTGGCTTGCTGGCGTCTGAGTCCGAGACGGGCGCGGCCGGTTGTGTCGGCAAGAAACCTTTGATGCGGTTGAGGATGCCAGACGGGGTCGGTGGTGGACGTTTGAGGATCGATTTGCCTGGTATTGGGATTGTGACGGCGGAGGAGGAGGGCGAGCAGGCCGTGGTCGTCGTCATGACCGTCTGATCAAGGTCGCATCGAAGCTTGGCAAACCAAAACCGCACATTCCTACTACATACTTTCCCAGACCGCCCAATGTACAGTACCGTAGTTTGGATGGATGCAACGGGCCAGCAGAACCAAGGGAGCGTGTGCACTACGGCGCCGGCTGCTGAACTCGGGTGGCGTCGTACCCGACAACGGCAGACGTCCCTTTTCATCTTCCTGCGGCCTGTTGGCGAGTGGGCCCACCCTGGTCGACGAGGGGCCTCACGCCTCGTAATTTCTCCCAGTGTATTCGGGCCCGATGGCCCTGTTTTGGCGACATGGCCCATCACCCTGAAACCAGGATCTTCGAGGTCTGACTCTAGCCCAAACCAAACCTCGTGTTCCGAGTCATGGCGTAGGTCGTGGTCGCACGAGGAACCTGGATTTCGTCCTTTGTAGTAACTTCACTCACCGAGGCCACTGGTCTGGTTGAGCATCGAACGAAACGGTTCAAGGGGTAGCGCAGATCATTCAACTCGGCATACTTGGACCATGGATCACATCCATGCCAGTGGCATCCAACATAGTACGTTCGACCACTGAAACGTGTCTCTTCGCTTTCGAGCTCAGAAGCCACGACCCTTTAGGCTCGTGGCGCAGAAACGACCAGGCCATCGGTACGGGTTTATATCGACAGTCGGCGTATGTATGGGTCGCATGCAAGGAACGAGATAGTACGTGGTACGTAAAAGTATGCGCTGGGATCATGACAAAAATCCAGGCTAAAGCGACTCTACGACAGCATCATGAGCGCACTGGTGATAACGCTTCACCCGCCCTTCCAGCGGAATCCAGACTCGCTGGAGGGGCGGGATGAAACATTCCAAGACTCGGCTGCTGTTTTGCGCAGTGGCATCTTCAACGTCATCCCCCTCAGACGTTCGGGAACTTGGCACTAGGCAGTGGATGCGATGTGATGCGCCCTAGTTCGAGCAGGGGAGTGGACGAGGGACCGCGGTCAGGTTCTAAGCGTTGGACAGGCTGGGTTCCAGCTTTTGTACCACCTCGTGACAGACGAAACACGTCGTTTCATATGTCCTATCCTCATGCTTTACCCTCCGCACTATCTCGTTCCTGACTAGGAGGGTCCCTTAGTAGCTACGAGGTGTGTAAAGACAGGAGCTTGATAGTTCGCCGTGCTCGTGTCGATCCTTCGTTTCTTGCCTGAACTGTTTTCTGCTAGGGTCTCAGTGACGAACAAAGATAGTAGCATGCACCAGGATTTCCACCCGCTGCCCAGCTGGAACTGAGCCGAAATACACAATTCGTAGCTAACTTAGTGGTTTCGCTGTTCACACCAGTCATTCACGAACTCGAATGTCTACATGAAGCAAAGATGAAGCGCGCGGGGGTGCGAGAGGACGACGGGGTGCGAGGCACAGCGGTATCATCATTATCTGCTAGTAGATATGTCGCATCTCGTCCATCATACGATCGACGTCGCCGGCGCCGTGTTTCATTTCCATCTGACGCGAACGTCGTCCGGACTCGACCTCGACCTCCGTCAATTTCTGAATCTGGATTTGCACTCTTCGTCTTCGTTCTGCGCTCAGGCTTTGCTCCAGGGAGTTCCCGAGCGGTATACTTGGCACGCGGATACCCCGAGTGGCCAGCCCGACGCGAATGATGACCATATAGAACGTGATGGAGATGATGGGCGTGACCTGGGGGTTCGCGTTGAAATAATATCCCCCCGTCGAGACGCGCAGGACTGACCATATCCAAAACCACGTATTGCATGTTCGATCTGGCCAAGAAGCAGACCAACGAGGCAAGCAGTGTGAGGGAGTAGATGACGCCAGCATCGACAATTGTGCGTAGAATCGGTCGCAGCTGGGAGGGTTGGTGATCACGCAACCCTCTAGCTCTCCTATCGACGGACCAGATGCGGCAAACCAACAAAACTAACAAACGGGAAAGACGTTTAGAAGGCGAGTGGCACAGTGGAAACATGATTACGTACGAGTTGCTAGCAGATTCATGGACAGTGAAGTCGCCCAAAACGACACAATCCATCGCGAGACGGCACCGTCAAAAACCCCAGGACGCGTTGCAATCGACGACAAGTAGCAACTCACGAATCCCGTCACTTCGAAGACCTCGTCAACAATTTTAATCGCGCCAAGCATCCTGCACGTACTACCGGCAGCACACCAAAGTAGCACTGGCATAATCATGACGAGTTTGGACTGCCATACTACGTAACAGCGGTAAAGCTGTAGGACGCTTAGCAGAAGGTGACGACGAGATTACTCTCGATACATGAAAATAAAGCACTTACGACGACGCCGTCGCCTATCAGCATCTGTACAATATATATGTAATTCTTGAAGTTGAACGTCCATTGGGCGATGTCTCCAAAATAGGCAGCTGGACCCCCCGGGAAGGTATTGCGGTATAATATTAATCCATCCATAACCCTTATGATATGGCCTACGAGGTGCTGTATCGTGTGTCCCAAGAGATGAACATTGACCACCGGTAGGTGATGCGAACACGAGGAAAAGTACGCACCGCAGTGCTACAGATCCACAATGCGCAAGTAACCACAAACATCTGTCGGTTCACCTGATCGCTGGATCGTCGAAACACCAGTGTCCAGATCGTCGTTCCAAACATCAATAGCGAGAAGCCTGGATCCAAGAACAGTCATCTATTTATCATCCGTTCGTCAGCTGTCGTCGAAGGAGGCCTTACCGTAGAAAATGGCTTCTAGCAGCACAGAAAGGAGCTCTGCCTTGTCCATAGGAATGCCGGCCGTAGTCATTTCGCGAAGTTCCAGGCAGGAGAACGATGGGCAGTGTCTAGCAGACCAAGTGGAGACGGGAGTAACCTCGACAGGTTTTCAATCCAGAACGTAGGATGCAGGACGGAGAGAGAGATGGACCATCATCTATGAGATGACGCCAAGTATATACATGTTTCGAAGAAAAAAGCGGCACTGATCGGTGCGATTCATCATGCATCCTCACTGTATCGAGCCTACATGGTTACGATAAGTATGCGCAACGATGTCAGAATGTTCCGATTCGAACGCACCTATGACATGGCTCGCTAGTGCACTAGCTGCAATTTATCGCCACAGGATCACGGAGCGCCGAGGTAAATTAGTTCACTGCGCCACATAGCACTGTAAATGCGAACACGATACCTCGGACGTCAAGCTTTCAAGTAGTAGTACAAGGGCTCTTGCCACATACATATCGCTGCCGTATCGTTCCTCGTTCGACGCTCCATGCTTAGAAGTTAGCTAGGTCGATGATTGTCGGAGCGGCAGTGAAGTAATTTCGCACGCCGCTTTGCAGCCGCTGCGTCCAACTCCGACTTGACCTCACTCGAGTCCTCGTCCCGGCCATAGCTGCCCTTACCGCATGGCTCCTGTCTCGTCCGACGTCCAGTGACCGTGCGCATTGGACAGACGTGATGTAGCTTGTCAAGTCCAAACGTGTCTGCCATCCAGCACTGCTGAAATTTTCGCTCCAGCGGGCGTTGAACCTTCTGAACCGCCAGCTGGCACGCATGCTTATCCGCAGTCACCAGTGCTCTTTTCGGTGCAAGGCGCCTTGGTCGTGATATTTTGATTGACGTGTTGGTCTCTGATACGGACAGTCGAGTTGTCGGATGCATGAGGCTCAAGTGTCTCTCCATTTACTGTCCATCTTGACCTCGCAAGGTCTTGTGCACCCTCCTTGCAGGTTCGTTTCACATCATGTTTTGGTCTACGGACGATTCATGGCTCAACAGCTTGTTCCCGATGCCAAGAATGAACTTTATCGGTAACTCGGTCGAAGACGGTCCACACTTGCCAATGACCGCGGCCAGCAAGCGTCGATGTGCTAACTCGCAAGCAGTGCTGTGTCTGCAACCGGGAGAGAGTCACCTCCGCCATTGTTTCCCAGTGTGTTGTGCTTCCAGACGCATTTTAAAAGGCTAGGCCGGACGCCCGTGAGCGAATGCTCACTATTCAAGTAAGATTGTTTAATTGTGAAAGCTGTTCGGATCACGGATACTTTTGTTCCTCGTGTTACATGGGCGGCCTTGACATGATCGGGGAAATGCTGACTTCTTCAGGAGAAGGATGGACTTTTTTTCACAGACAGAACCGCCTTTCGGTCGAGCGCAGAGCACAAGAGGGTTTCGGCAGTGGTGCGCGCGCCGTCATAGGCACTTTCGAGGCTGGGAGTTCGCAGTCTAGATTTTGATGGTGCCTTCTCAAACAGCGCTGTAATCAACTCAGTCACTGTACCATGCGTTCCTTGTTGGCTTCGTATGTGGCTTAAACACACTCAGACTATCTAGCTGACTCGGGCTTGAGTGTCGAGAAAGAGTTGTTTTTGGCTGATCTCGCCCCAAGTGAATAGTAAAAGAGGCTCAGCACATCCTCGGTAGGACCACCCTTTTTTCTACTTCCGCAGTTCTCCGCAGGCCATTAGTGGTGCAAAGCGTAAAATCAGACAAGTGTTTGGTGTTGTATCGAGAGCGGGAACACACTGCTCACTAGTCCATCAGTTTCTGATGGCCCCTGAGACTGCGCTTAGTGCTTGCAACAGCATTCGCCACGACCAATTACACACCATTACGATGGGCACAAGCTATTTGTGGTGTCTCTCGCTTTATCTGCTATGACTCCTGTTATTAACCAACTCACTGTGAGAGGTATCCTTGGCTCTTCCCTCCATTCCTATTCTTCGTCCTCTTGTTCAGGATTCGCGCCTTCGCTCGGATCTCCTTAGCGGACGTCCCGGAACATGAGCTCCACCGGCATCCCACTCGACAAGGCAGAGCTTCTCGCAGTGTTATTGGAAGCACTCTTGTACGGTAAGGTCCCTTGGCGACGAATCGTGGATAGATAACATTGACCGGGAGTGCGACCAGGTTTCTCGTTGCTGATGTTCGGCGCGACGATTTGGACGTTGGTGTATCACCGGACCACTAGTCAAGTGAATCGTACCATGCTCATAGTGGCATGTGCTCTGTTGGTCTTCAGCACCGCAGTATGTACCTCTCGTTTCTGCGCGTCGCAACGAGACAGCGACCGATCAGCTGTACAGCATCTAGTTATCGTCATCATCAGAACCATGGAAGGTTTGACAACGTACCGTTCAGCAAATCGCACCGCATTCTTCTCTGACGTGGCTCACTGGACGTTTGTGTCGAAAAACTACGTGTTCACCGTACAAACACTCATTGGTGATGGCGTGGTGGTGAGTCTTGTTTTGATCGAGATGCATGTCTGAGAGCATGTTCTAGCTGTATCGTTGTTATGTAGTGTGGCAGTCTAAGCTAGTTATGATCTTACCTGTTTTACTTTGGTTTGCATCTGCCGGTAGGTGCGATATTTGTCTTCGGCGACCAAAGTCGTTGATGACCCTGGAGCAACTGGAATCGGTAGTACGTACACTGGCTCAAGGGTGAAGCAGAACGGGGTTTTTAGTGGGAGCCTTTCGCGATGGATCACAGCGTTCTGGGCAGCAGCGCTTGCCACGAATCTTTTCACGACCTGTGCGTTGCATGTTCTTGATGATCTTGACCAGAGCCGTTGAAGAGTGCTTCGCAACTCGTCTGTTCTTACAGCTCTGTTAGTCTGTCGTATTTGGTATGTCGACAGAAAGGTTACAAGGTTGTGTGGCAATCGTCAATCGCAACTGCGACCGATCCTACACATCTTGATCGACGCTGGCGCCTTCTACTCGCTCACGCTTCTCGTCGCGCTGATGTGCGTCGTAAGCGGATCCAACGGCCAATACGTGGTTTTAGACATGGTCAATCTTCTTTTTTTTTCACATCGAAGTGGTCTAACTGAGACGTTACGCCGGCGGTCAGGTCATGCCCATCATCTCCATCACGTTTTACGTGGTCATCATCCGCGTCGGGGTGGTCAAGCAGGCCAATCGAGTGACAAGTATTCCTCTTGGATTCGAATGCGGAGACAGGTTCAAACGAAGACGGGGAATGCAAGTCCAGATCACGACCTCGACGGAGAGCAAAGTGGAACAAGGACAACGCAGGCCGATCTCTTCATGGAGTCCGTTGAGCAGCAAAACCAGTCCTGGAGGAGTCCCAGACGGAATCCAAAGGGTGGCATGACTCGTGGAATGGACATGATGCCTCTTTGAGGTCCTGACCTGGGCAATACGATGATCCATGTATCAATAGAACCCCTTGAACAAAGATGTAGCTCTCCAACCGTACACCCAAGTACCCCCGTGACCCCCTCCTCAAAGACCTCGCAATTTGGCGATGTTTTCGCGTATTTCTGTGGCAAAGTCCATCATGCTGCCATCATGATGGGTGCGTAGCACGCGCGAACGGCTCGACTTCGTCTACCCCCACTAGAATCATAGGTCACGCACTGTCCGCCCACGATCCCGTTCATTGTTCGATTGACATACGAACTTTCTCTGCGAGGCTCTGAAGATTCAAAGTCGACCACTGTGGAGTCGGACGCTCACCGAGACCGCATCCAGGGCGCCCCGGACTGCTGCTCCCTATGGCGATCGAAATGTCCCTTGGCCTGGATGGCGCTACACGAGCTGGATCGAGAATAAGATACTTCCAAGCTTAAGGCGCTCTTCAATACTCACAGGTCCCATTCCAAGTTGAGAAGGCTGGTGCCTCGAAGCTCTGGGCGCGAGTGAAGAAATTTACCGTCACGGGCAAAACGCTTCTACCTCGGCTTGGTTACGAGGTCGACGATCCATATTGCTGAGTCGGAAAGAGCGCGAATGGCGCTGCACAGCCGATTATTGCCATCACAGATATGGAGGGCTCTGCATGCCGTTCGCGATCTTTATCCGCTTCGTCTCTTTCGCATTCCAGAAACAGCATCCGTTCCGTCCATGCGGTCTTGTCCTCCGCGAGCCATGATCTGAATGCGATCGATGGACGCTCAGGCTTGCACAACGTAACAGACGCGGCTGACATCTCTTGAGTACAGTAAAGGTACAGCAGTTCCAGCCGCGTTGTGTAAACTACTTCATTTATCGGCCTACCCTTTCGGACGCTAATTTACGCCCTACGGTAATATTGACCGCCTGATCTCCACCGCGAACCGCTTCATGATCATCTCTCGAGCCAAACTGGTTATCGAGCGAACGGTCGGGTAAGGGAGACCTCGTTTAGGTCGTCCCCTGCAATGTAATCTGCAGCTCAGGTTCGAGAAGCCGTAGTGGAGAGCTTGCGTCCTTGGTATATGCCTGCGAACTAATTGCCTCCGAGATATTGGACAGAGTGAACACATGGCCGAGGCTGTTCTTCGCGACCTGGCTGCGAGAATCTCGTCGGCGATCACGAAAAACACCACAAAAAGAGACGGAAGACGAAGGTACGTATGTTATTTCCGATTTTCGCTTCCCTCGTCGTGATCCTCCGGTTGGCACGTTGGTCTCTGATCGAACGGCAGCATCGAGGAAGTCATTTCGTTGTCGGACGTATAAGCCATCTAGTGCCCATTTCAATGTCACAGAGCGTTGTCCGCACTGCCTGCAGGCTGGCGTTAATGGTTTGGTTTACAGACGAATCGTGGAGCAGCTCCTTCCCGATGCCAAGAGTGGACATTAGAGTCAGAAGACCTGCCAGTGAACGCGCCGGCAATACCCTTGAAAATGCAGAGGAGCTATGAAAAGAAGATGTTATCTGACGCAACATTCAGGTCATCGTCATGATTCTAGTGTCAATATGCTAACGCGCTGCAAAGACTTGGACTCTCAGTAGTAAGTCATACCGCCGCCATGGTACGCCACGCTTGGAGACTCATTTTAAATCGCTTAGTCGCCCATCAGTCAATGCTTAGTACATGCGTATTTAACTGAGTCCTTTACGCTGTCGTTCGGTTGTTAGGTCACGGAATAAGCGGTGACATGCCTTCTGATGACTTCTCATTCACACGAGGACGTCGCTGTCGTCCTTTTCCTGTCGGTCGATCGTCCTCGCAAGAGAGTGGTGCGCGCAGCGACCGCAATAGGGGCTATTGAGGCTGGGACTGCGTCGGAGTCTAGGCTTTGATGGTGCCTTCTCAACAGCGCCGTGGTCATGGCTCGAACCAGCGTACCACGTGTACCCTGTTGCACCATACTCGGCTCAGATCCATTCTGGCTATTTAAGCACCATCTACCTCGTGTTGCTAGTGCACGACAATGACCTGACTTCAAGTTGAGTGTCCCAAAGAATGCCGTTTGTAGCTGGTACGTTTCCATAGCGCCTCCACAGGCAGTTACATAATTAATGGTTCAGGGCGTAAATGAAGGTGAACGTATGTGGCTGTATCGGCTACATATGTAGACGGCACTGCTCACCCCGTCGTCATCAGTTTCTGATCGCCTTTGAAATCCCGAGTCCGCACCAATCCGCACCTTCGTAATGCTTGGTTTTTCCAAACAGCATTCACCACCACCGATTGTATTTACAACATCAAAGTTCTTCGAGGCTTGGTCGTATATAATATAGCGCCATAGATATTAGTACGGATCGTCACAATCGGCACGGGCTATTCGTGGCCACACCCGCTTTATCTGCCGCGACTCCGGGCAGTGTCTTAAGTAACCCCCTTAGCTTTTCCCATCTCCCCCATTCTTCGTCTTCTTCTCCTGGATTCGAATCACGCCTTTGCTCACTGATCTCTTCAGTGAACATGAGTTCCACTGGCATCCCGCTCGACAAGGCAGAACTTCTCGCAGTGCTGCTGGAAGCACTCTTGTACGGTGAGGATTCTTTAGCGACGAATCGTGGACAGATAACATTGACCGGGAGTGCGACCAGGTTTTTCGTTGCTGATGTTCTGCGCGACGGTTTGGACGTTGGTGTATCGCCGGTCCACTGATCAAGTGAATCGTGCCATGCTCATGGTGGCGTGCGCTCTGTTGGTCTTCAGCACGGCAGTATGTACCTCTCGTTTCTGCGCGTTGCGATGGGACAGCGATCGATCAGTTGTACAGCATCTAGTTATCGACATCATTAGAACCATGGAAGGTTTCATAACGTACAGCCCAGCAAACCCCGTCGCATACTTCTCGGACGTGTCCCACTGGACGTTCGTATCGAAAAACTACGTGTTCACCGCCCAAACACTCATAGGCGATGGTGTGGTGGTAAGTCTCGTTTTTATTGAGATGCATGTCTGAGTGCGTGTTCTAGCTGTATCGCTGTTATGCAGTATGGCAATCTAAGCTGGTCATGGTCTTGCCTGTTCTACTTTGGTGCGCGTCTGCCGGTGAGTATGATGCTTTTCCTTTAACAGCAAAGCATTGATGACCTTGAAGCGACTGGAATCGGAAGCCCTTACACTGCCTCAAGGGTGAACCAGAGAGGGGTTTTCGGTGGGAGCCTCTCGCGATGGATCACAGCATTTTGGGCAGCGGCACTTGCTACAAATCTGTTCACGACCAGTGCGTGTTGTGTTCTCGATGATCTCGACCAGCTCCGTTGAAGAGCATAACTCGTCCGATCTAACAGTTCTGTTGGTGTGTCGAATTTGGTATGTCGACCGAAAAGCTACAAGGCTACGTGGCAATCGTCGATCTCAACTACGACCGATCCTACACATCCTGATCGACGCTGGCGCTATTTACTCGCTCACGCTCTTCGTGGGGTTGATGTGCTTCATAAGTGGATCCAACGGTCAATACGTGGTTTTGGACATGGTCATTCTTTGTCTTTTTCATACCGGTGCGATCGAACTAAGACATGATGCTACACGATCCAGGTTATTCCCATTATCTCCATCACGTTTTACATGGTGATCATCCGCATCGGGCTGGCCAGCCAGGCCAATCGGCTCACAACTATTCCTCTTGGATATGCCTCCACGGATGAATATCGAGACAGCATCGAACGAAGACGGAGAATGCAAGTCCACATCACGACGCTGACGGAGAGCAAAGTGGAACAGGGACAACGCCGACAGACGTCTTCAAGAAGTCCGCTCAGCAGCAAAGACAGTCCGGGAGAAATCCTCGACGGAGCTCAGGGGGTGGTATGACTTGTGAGATGGACATGCATGATACTATCTTACGACCGTGGTCACACCACGACGATACATGTATCAATAAAATCTCAGGGATGTAGCTCTTCGGATCCAACTTACCATGCCGTACCAGTGGGCACCGCGTGTCCCAAGCCTTACAGTAGCCGAGCGGCCTCTTTCCTGAGCTCCCGGCTTTGCAGACGGCCACACAGTGGCCGTCAATATCATATCGGCGGACCAGGATTCCCCGACGGTATCTGTCTGTGATGGAACGATACGGTTGCTGGGGGAGCGACCGTCGGTCTTCGCTTGAAAGCCCTTCATACAAGTCGAAGCCTCCCATGCCGATATGGATGATCTTGCGTGCTCGGCACAAAGGTCCATCTCGACTTCAGGGAGTTCTCCATAACCCTTTGTTCTGATGTATGATTCATCCTCCAGACTGAATGGTGCTTAGAAAAATTCGTCAGTCCTTTTTTTTCTGACATCACGTCACGCAACGTGAGGTCCAAAAATTCTTTCGCGTGGAGTCCATGCGGGCTGGTTACGACAACCGCATGCTCACCTTGAACGTTACTCGAATCAATTCCAAGGACGGTTTAGAGTGCGGCGGTCGGTAGAACCATCGTCGCTCTTCGGCGCCACAGAACCAAGAAGTTTTCCCATCAAACACGAGGCGGCCGTGTTCAACTTGTACCTTTCGCACGCTGCTTGACTTTGCTCCACGCCATCGTCTGTCGCGCCTATGCCGAAAATATGGCATCGAATCAGTGGGAGTATGCATCGGAGAAACCCGACGAGAGGCTATCCAGGTAAAAACGGAGAGCGAATGTACTTATACTGCTATACGATAAGTTCCAAGTTCCAACGAGCATCACAGAGCAGCGATAACCAGACGAGCCAGGACGTGAGATCAAGAGTAGACGAGGATTCAGACAGAGAAATGATTCAAGTCGTGCACATAGGGTCGAGCTACCGATGGATCTACCGAGTCAACAGGATGTTTAGCCTCGCTCGGAGTGCTCTGGCCGTTGGTGGGGCTCATTGGAGATGCCAGAACACGTGGGTCGATTTTGCTCTCCGTCAACGTCGAGACGTGAACTTGCGTCCTTCGTCTTCTCTCAACGCTCAGGCTGTGCTCCATGGAGCTCCCAAGTGGTCTCGACATGCGGTTAGCCCGTGAAGCCATCCCCACACGAATGATGACCATATAAAAGGTGATAGAGATGATGGGCGTGACCTGCCGATGGATAGTGAGATTGTATTTAAGCATTTTTCTCGTTGAAACAAGCTAGACTGCTAACCATGTCTAGAACAACGTATTGAGCGTTGGACTTGCTCACGAAGCAAATTAATGCCGCAAGAAGCGTGAAGGAATAAATCGCGCCAGCATCGATGATGGTATGCAGAACGGGCCTCAGCTGGGACTGTTGCTGGCGCACCTTGGTGGCACCCCGATCGATACGCCAAATACGATAAACTAGTAGAACTGTAGAAATAGGAAATGAAAGGACTCCCGTAAATCGGTGGAGGAACTTACGGGTCGCCAACAAGTTCGTCGACAGCGAGGTTGCCCAAAATGATGTGATCCACCGGTCGACTGATCCATCGAAAACCCCGGGGTGCGTTGCGATTGACGAGGAGTAGCAACTCATGAACCCCGTCACTTCGAAGACGTTCAGTAATTTCATTCGCTTCCAAATATATATGATATACGCACCACCAGCAGCGCACCAAAGTAAGATGGGTATGATCATGACAAATTTGGACTGCCACACCACGTAACAGCGATAGAGCTGCAGCGTGCTTATTGGACGACTGGATACTTCTCGAGAAAAATGCTCACAATGACACCGTCCCCTATCAACATCTGCACAATGTATATATAATTCTTGAAGTTGAAGGTCCATTGTGCGATGTCTGCGAAATATGCAGCGGGGCCTCCCGGGAATGTGTTCCGGTAAAGTATCAAGCCGTCCATGACCCTTATGATATGGCCTATGATGTGCTGTATTGTTAAATGAGTACCCCACCGTTATAAACACCAGTCGAAACGAAGAACACGCACAGCAGTGCTACAAACCAATAACGCACACGCTACCGTGAGCATCTTCCAGTTCACCTGCTCTGTGGACCGTCGAAACACCAGCGTCCAGATTGTTCCTCCGAACATCAACAATGAGAAACCTTGAATCGGTCAACGGTCAATATCGCCCATCCAGCATTGTTTCTCACCGTACAAAAGCGCCTCCAGTAATACTGAAAGGAGCTCTGCCTTGTCCAGGGGAATATCACTCATTTCTGAAGACGTGGGACACCGTGGTGCTCTAGAGTAAGCTAGTGGGGTTCGTAGAAGGGCGACACCTCTGCGTTAAGAGGAACGAAAGGGGAGATAAAAACGTCGGAATTTGAAGAACGCCCTTTGTATACATATCCTGAACAGATAACCCACGTCCCTGTGATCGTGATGATGCTATATTTGGCCGTGGCGCATTAATACATCTGATCCTAGGCCTCATGGGGGGTGAAATAGGGTAAAATGTGGGGCTGAGCACAGAGCTTACAACAGAAAACGCGTCCATATCCGATCAAATCGGCACAGTGAAATTTCGGGTCCAGTGTGTCAAAACAATCCTTAGTAATCAACACATATCATAACAGTCTATGTATCTCACGTCGATGAGATACCTAGCCCGATAAATAGAGAAGCCAACGCCTGAAACCATACATCAGAAGAGGGCAACTGGGACGCCAAGTGACTCACATTCTGTAACGCTACTGCAATTGGAGTGACTGCTATGAGAGTAGATGTGTGGAAAACGTTGGTGTCCGCTTGGAGTGGAATTGAAAAAAAGTCCAACAGTTAGTAGTCAGACTGACAGATGCATCATGGTCATGTACTCACATACATAGTCACCGCCAGCGGTCAACATTTCATTGTCCGGACTGCGACCATCTTTTTGATCGCTTCAGGATGCTTGTAATATGTGCCTTCGGAGTCGGAGTGAGCGAACCAGGGCTGAAAGTGTCCTGGTACTGGGTCTGTGTGCGAAGGAGAGGTGGAGTCCATACTTCAGTGGGAACTACTAGTGTCGCTCGGGAGGTGCGAACTACTTATGTAAGTAGTGGCTGCGGACAGCCTCTAGTAGAAGTCCAAGCTCGTATGGACTCTGCCTTACCTTGACCTTCGTCATCCATACCACCAACCTCTCCCAGGACCACGAGCCTTCCTGACCTCGGTGTTCGCAAATATAATCGCGCGATGACGAACGTGCTTCCGGTGCCCGCTGAGCAAGATCGCGGAGGATACCGCTGATTCACGCGGTGACCATGGGATGCAAGAACAAGATTCTTCAGCTCTGAGATCTGAGGGCCACTCAGCGCTAAGGCTCTCGAAACTCTCCGAAAAATGACTCCTCGTCTCGTCTAAGCACCTCGTCCATGCATCTTGCCAGTCGCCGCCACCATCGATCTGGTTTTGCGGCATATATAATATTATTGTTCGACTTGAGTGAGCTACCCTACAATTGAGTGAGCGATCATCATCGATACATCGTTGCAGCCACCGCTTGCCAGTTCATCATCCACTCAGGTTGGCTGGTCGACTTCTCCATGCATACACAATCAAAATCACCCATCCAAATCACCTACTTTCCATCTACACGTTTCAATCACACTCTCGGATCTGCGAAATATTCTCAATCTTTGCGGCGAGAGATGAGCAGTACCATCATATAGTTCCGTCGAGTTCCGCGGACTCAACCATCACAGCGAGGACGTTGTTCAGACACTGAGATGTCATACTGACTCTCCAACGTCGTCGGAACCGAAGACTTTCCTGACTGATAATGCTTATTATGGAAACATGACCCACACGAACGTTGACTGATCCTCGTCGACTTTGTTCTAGGTCAGGGTCATGACTTTGGACTTGCTTCTCCGAGCTCATCGTTCGCTATGCACTGTGACGTACTCTCCAGATCGTTCACCCGCACACTTGACATGCGACAGCGCCTCTATAAGCGCGGCTGAAGAGTTCTGCCTTGTTCAGATGAAGATCTGGTGGTGCTCATCTGTCACGACGACGCTCGAGAGAGTAGAAACACAGAGAAGAGAGTAGTGAAGGAGAAAAAGAGATCATGAAGCGGACGGCAACTGGGTTACGGTAATATGTAACGTCCCATGCAATTCACTCGAAGGAGTGGTCCATATTTACGAGGAAAACTCTCCGTGAGAGAGGTGACTTAATAGGCCCATGGCATGCATGATGGCATGATGCTACATATCATCTGGCCGATGAAACGATCTGGTTCCTGCTGCGTAAGAACCACAGCTGATCATCCGTCAGTTGTTTCAGATGGACAGCGTCCGTTATGATCTAAAATCACCGAGTTCCTGAGTTGCCAATGCACCTAAACGTGGAGGGAGCTGTTCGATCCGAGTCGATTGACCGGGGTTGGTTTGGAATTTTCTCTCGTCCGATGAAGTGACATCTTGGCTGTAAATAGAGTGACGATTCGCACAGGGAAACTGATATCAAGACACTGGTCAACCGCCAGCGCGGCGTGCTAGGTTAGGTAAAAAACGGCTGAAGTGAACAAACTCATTGAGTTCCTCCGCTGCGTCATAATGTACGTGATTATCCAGGAATCTACAAACTCGTATTCTGTCCGCCATAGGGGTATATTACAGGATCGGATAGTCATTGGCCTCACGAAGACCAAAAACTATGAGGAGGAGAAGCTAGCGAATCACATTCCAACTGCCTTGGACTCCTTGTCATGGCACTCGTCGGATACATCGGTGACAATTCACCATGCTCGACTTTACTTTCAGTCAACGTGGTGACGTGGACTCGCATTCTGCGACTTCGTTCCGTGCTCACAGTCGCGTTCAAGTGGGACGCATTTCTGAGCCGCGTGCTTTCCGTAAGCTTGGCACGCGTGGCCAACCCGACACGGATAATGACCATGTAAAACGTGATGGATATGATGGGTGTGATCTACCGGCCAACGAGAACGACTCAGTAAGACCCTGCTCGTCATTATATGACGCACGACTGACCATGTCTAGAACCACATATTGACCGTCGGTCCGACTTACGAAGCATATCAACGCAACGAGAAGCGTGGTGGAATAGACTGCGCCAGCGTCGACGAAAATGCGTAGAATCGGTCGCAGATTTGACTGTCGATAGGAAGACAACTTCATGGTCTTGTGATCTATATACCAGATACGACAGACCAACAGAACTGGTGGAAGAGAAAAGCGCTCTTAGACAGTCTTGAAGATGCTTAAAACCAGAATACGTACGCGTCGCCGACAGGTTGGTCGCCAGCGCCGTCGCCCAGAAGGCCGTGATCCATCGCCACGGGGCTCCAACAAAAACATTGGACTTCGAGGCTTGTGATAACACATAGCAACTTGAGAATCCAGTTACTCAACATTTCGTCAGTCAAGTCAAGAGATCCAAGCACTGTTGTGACCTACTACCAGTGCAACACCAAAGTAAGGTGGGTCCGAGTGCAACGAACCTGGATTGCCATACTATGTAACACCGGTAAATCTGTATCATACTTAGCAGAGTTCAACTCCACAAATACAATGCTTACGATGACACCGTCACCTATCAGTGTGTGCGCAACGTACACGTAGTTCTTGGCAACAAAGGTCCATTGAGACGCGTCCGAAAAGTACTCGATAGCAGAGCCTCCGACCCGGTATAACCCAAAACCTTCAATGAGTCTGATGATATCGATAATCATATGCTGTGCCCAAAATCGATCTAGACTCAGCAGGGCGTGGAGAAAGGAGGAACGCACCGCTGTACTACAGAGTAACAATGCGAATGTAACCACGACCATTGCGCGATTCAGTTGGCGTTGGGAGAACAACGTCCAGATCGTTGCCACAAACATCAACAACGAGAAGCCTTGTCTCATGAATGATCAACATTCTTTGCCCATAATTATTAGTGGACGAGTCTCACCATACAGTAGTGCCTCTAGAATCACTGAGAGGAGTTCCGCCTTGTCTGGAAGGATGCCGCCAGTAGTCATGACTGTGAACGCACGGTCGGCAGGCCGCAGGCTCAATATGAATGTGTACACACGTGTCCTGACACAATAGAATGAAACGATTCATGGGCCAAATGTGGCAAGGTGTATGCTGAAACTTGGAAAGTGGAAGCACAGTCACCAAGTTCGGCCAGAGCGTACCTTTTGTCCAGTTGGCACCTGTACTATGTCCGAGATATCGTGTGAAGGCTGTAACAGTGGACAACTGGTAGACAGCATCGAGTCTGTCAGTCGATACATGTTGTCCATAGACGGACCTACGCGACCTGCCCGCTTCGACGAGGCCCCCCGAAACAGGTGACTTTTATATGTTTCGGAGGTGCAGCCTACGAGCAGACGGAGTTAAATTTGAGTGCAAATGATCGCTCAGATGAGATCTTACCGAACGACTACGGAGTTTTTGTCACACTTTAGGCCGTATATACTTCATCCGAGAGCCACTTCCCCTGACGCCTTGGCAGACCCCGCAATCGAGTATGAGCGTGTTTGAGTTTTCTTGTGACTTATTCCGTTTCGACGGTCATGGGATTTAGACTGCCCTTCAACCTCTCGGCTCTTCGCTCTCTGGTGCTTGCGGGCTAATAGCATTGCATGGACATGCACTAGTATGGCACACTGGCCGTCGCGGCTTTTTCATAGCTGTCCACTCTGCACTGTCAAGGGGCTTCGTCAAACTTCTTGCCCGTTTCAAAAAGTAGAACACCTGACGGTGACCTTCATGTGTCAAGTTTGAACGGCCCACGTCGAACGAGTCCGGGGAGCGATGAGAATTGGGTTGTGCTAGCAGTCGAGGATGTCCTGGAGTCGGAGAAGCCCACGTTCGTGAAGCCTGATGGCAGTAAGCTTCACATCACGGCTGATTTTGCGGTTGGGCATCGTGTCGCTGCTGTTGAAAGGTGGGCGGCGCGCGTGTATTTGCTACTAGGGCTATGTACAGTAGACTACCTCATAATGCATAACATGATAATGCATATTGTGTCATAACGCATAGGCCCAGCGAGAAATTTTGGGCCCTGGCCCAGCTAAAACGGAACCTGATAATGCATAAACCTAGTAATGCATGGGATTTTGGACTCCCCGACGCTATGCATTATGAGGTAGTCTACTGTATACGCTGCTTTCTGTGATCAACAAAATTTGGCGCCACTGCCATTATTTACCCAAACGGCTGTAAAACGGCATCTCACGCTTATCGCAACCACCACCGTGGCGTCTGATGGAGAGGAAGGAATAAGACACGGGAATGAGAGTGAGGCGGAGAGCAACACCAACTAAAACCGTCGTTAGTAAAAATCACCTGACTGGCCCTCAGATGATCGATGCGGCGCGATTGTTGAGCGCCCTTGGGTCAAAAGATCAGTCCAACCAGACCCTAGAACGTGACTGGATGGAGCGCATATGACCAGGCTGCTGATAAGTTGGTTCGTAACTTACTCCTTGCAAGTCATGACGAGATCTGGATCCTAGTAATCCGAACATTATTATCATATGTCGAAGTCAGGCAGGAGGATTATGGGCGAGGCCAGGAGTGATTCCCTAATGTATGTATTAGTTATCCTATCTGCCGTGTGGGCGGCACCTCGGCAAGCTCGGCCGTAGCTTGCCCATAAGATACTCAACAATGATTACATAGGTGTCTGATGGATGCTAAATCATTAATCACGAGTGACGATAGGATGGACACAAAAACTTGACGAGGATCCTTCGGAATGTGCTGACGGGTTGCTGCTCCGTCAAGTGCCAAAATGCAAAAGACAGCTGGGGCTCGGGCCTGATCCGGCTCGGTTGCGCGCGCGCTGAATCAAATACTCCATGGATCTATCGAGCATAGCTGCTGTCCTTGTTCCTCGAGATCCATCAATGCATATACACATCGCTCCGTGGAATGACATCGTCTGATCATTAGCATCAGCTTGACACTGGTGGTAAGCATATTAGCTTCATTAATGGGACACGACACAGGAGACGAATCCAAAGGCTCAGATGGTCGCCGATTTTATTGGGCGAGTCATACCTCCTCTTCCCGTGCCGCCACGTCAAGTCTGATCTCTCCGGGACCATCTTTGCTGCTGAGTGGACTTTGTGAAGACATCGGCGGGCGTCGACCTTGTTCGACTGTGCTCTCCGTTAAGGTCGTGACGTGGACCTGCATCGTGCGTCTTCGTTCAGCGTTATCTTGAAATTCGGCTGTCGAGATGGTATATCCAGGGGGTATGTCTCCCAACCGATTGGCCCGGCTGGCTAGCCCGACACGGATGATAACCATGTAAAATGTGATAGAAATGATAGGCGTGATCTTAAGGTGAACACAACATTTCAGTATGAGTGTTTTCATTACGAGAAGCAGGATTGACCGTATCCAGCACCACGTATTGACCGTTCGACTCAGTGATAAAGCAGATCAATTGCACGAAAAGTGTGAATGAGTAAATTGCTCCAGCATCTATTAGAATGTGTAGAAGTGGCCGCAGTTGAGATTGTCGGTTGCGACGTAGTTTCGTGGCTGTCCGGTCGAGATACCAAATGCGATAGACTAACAGGGCTATTGGAATAGACGAGAAGCATTCTCGTCAGCGCGATTATTCAGGAGCATTGAAGGATGATGCTACGCACAGGTCGTGAATAAATTCGTGGCAAGAGCAGTTGCCCAAAATGCCGTTAGCCATTGTGAAAAGCTCCCACCAAAGACCCCATTCTTCTTTAATTTCCAGCCAGTGTACGTAGTCCCGACTCCAGATGCTTCGGAAGCTTTATCAAATGCTTTGTTCGTTCAGAAACGGATGTCGCACTTACCAGCAGAAGCGCACCAAAGTAGTACAGGCAAGATCATGACTAGTTTAGATTGCCACACCACATAACAGCGATAAAGCTGAAACTCGCTCAACAGAGATGAACACATCGATGAGAACAAGACTTACGACCACCCAGTCGCCTACGAGCATTTGCGCGGTGAACACGTTGTTTTTGGACACGAATGTCCAGTGATTCACGTCTGAAAAGTACGCGATAGGCCCTGCTGAGTAGTATTTGTCCCGAGACGATATGAATCCCTCCATAATCCTAATGATGCCGATGATCAAATGCTGTACAAAATCGATCAGCCTCTATTCAATCGTGACTCAGGAGAGGAACACACCGCCGTGCTGATGACCAACAACGCGCAGGCTACTATGAACATCTTACGGTTCACTCGATCAGTTGTTCGTTGAAAAATCAGCGTCCAAATCGTCACGCCGAACATCAGTAACGAAAAACCTGATCGTGTGAATGTTCAGTACCATCTGTCCATGGCCTATCATCAGACGGCCTTACCGTACAAGAGTGCTTCTAGTAATACAGAGAGAAGCTCCGCCTTGTCGAGGGAGATGCCAGTGGTACGCATATCTAGGCCCAGGGGCGTTCACAAGCGAGACCGACAAGGAAGGCGCGGTTCCGAGTATGGCGAACGGGAGAAGTGCCAGAGGGAAGGAAGAAGGGTTCACGATGCCAGGCAGTAATGGGGAATGCAACCACAGCCACCCACTTATAGCAGGTTGCATGATGACAGAGTTACAAAGAACACTGCCCGGAAATCGACAGATAAGCGGCCGCGTAAATATTCGCGAATAACTGTACTTACAGTAATCGGTTTGCCATCTTACGCTCATCGTGATGCGAGTCCCTAATTTGGTCTTCGTGCATATGGCACACCCAAGTAAATTATATGCCCGATCAGCCGTGATTGAAAGCCGTGCATCACTCAATTGGCAGGTCTGTCTAGGCGCGCGGTTCCAGACTTTCTGCGCTTCGAGCCGTCCTTCCTGACGGGCATACGGATGTGCGTCGTGCGATGGTGATTCTGTTGGAGGAGCGAGAGAGAAGGACATGCCGTCGGCCAAGAAGGAGGCGGGCCGCCAATGGATCCGAACCGTCGACTTTTGACGGACCCGTATTCAACCTCGCACTCATGTTCAACTCTCGACTGCCTGCCTCCAAATATGACCCCGTCCGCCACGAAACCCCGACAAGGTGCGATAAACTTGCACCCAAAGTCGTTTCCCATCTCATTTCCATTTCCCACCACGCATCACGCGTCGCGGTTCATCCCACCATTCCCACCCACCAACGCGCAGTCCGCGTCCCTTACTCCAGCTGGCTCCATCGACACCGACACCCGCCCGCGCTGGCTCTTCACCAAAGAGATGGTACACTACCCCGTTGACGGCACGCTCGTAGATCTCGAATGGAGCTCGTCATCCCAGAGAGGAACCACGGCCTTGTGCTGCTTGGTCCGGACGAGGACATGGTCCGTACGCCGTGAGCATGTTTCACACCCTTCACTGTCTCGACCAGGTTCGTAGGGCCGTCGTGTCCCTACGACCGCCGGACGATGACGAGAGCGGGAGGGGGCAGGGGCAGACACGGCATCGCTTCCATCATTGCTTCAACTATCTCCGCTAGATGATGCTTTGTGATGGGGTTCAACCGCGTGTTGGCGGCATGTGCTTCCATCTGGCACGTGGGCGAACGATGACATGGGGCTGGCGTACCACTGCCGCGATCTGGATGCGGTGTACGGGGCATGCGAGGCCAGTTCGCAGAGTGGATGATTTGATTTGCTGTGGTGCGTATACAAGGTATAGACGTACATGATACCGCGTTCCTTCTACCCAGCTCTCTTGTTCTAGTTACTTGAATTGCAAGTATATGTCAAACCTGTTGTCCCCGGTGAACCACGTGGGCGAGCTCCCCTGTGAAATTAACATCTTTGGGCGAACGAATTAGACCACCCTGCTTAATCCTATTGGTTCCAAACAACAAAGCGCGCCTCACATCCGAACCATTGAAAGAATTGTTTGGGGGCGAGATTCGACCGCCAGTACGCAAGACCGAAGCGCGCAAGACGATCGCGCTTGGTGAGAAATCAGACATTGAATTAGGGACGGGTAAAACCGAGACTCCGACTCCGATTTCAACGGACGGGATTTCATTTACGCTCGTAACTCGTTACGTCGTAGTGCCAGTTTGGCTCAATGCTCCGATCCATAGCTTTCTCAGAGAGATATTCGTCCCCTCTGCCAGACTCCAGTCATATCGCTGCAATGGAAGTATTCTGATCCATTCAACGCCCAACGAGCCTCTAATGAGGGCCTCCGCAGCTGGACTTACACACTTCGAATGCGTCCATCGATTCCCGCATTAACATGCCACCCCAGAGTAATAGTGCATTGAATATCAAGAGAGCGAGGACATTGGTCTCTTGATACTAGTCAGTGATACCGGGAGCTCGACGGTCATACCATGGCGCCTTTGGCTCACGGTGAAATGAAGAGTGACTATGCATACTGCAATTGGAGGTGCGCCCCCCATATCAGCATTCCCGAACTCACTCCACAGCACGAGGCCAGGTGCCGTACTACATCAACAGAAAAACCCCAGTGTGGGTGTCTGAAACAAAGTCTGTGAAGTGAGGTAACATGCTTGATGATGATCAGATCTTCAAGTTGCGTACCTTGCGTAAATATGGCAGTGGCAAGGCGAAAATGACCCGATTCTTTCCCAGTTTGTATGAAGCCGAATTCTTCGATTCGGGAAATTTGGCATGACATGGTCACTGGCCAGGCCATCTGAACCATGGCGATCAAATCGTTCGTCTCCTCGACAAACATTGAATTTGCACTCGCAGAAGGTCTGACGTTTTCCAAAACAGACCTGTGTATGGCTTGCATGGGCAGGAGCATTGCGAGGACTATCATTGCAGCCAGTCATGACTCTGAACCTGATTATTTCATTTTTGACATTTAACTATCTGCGCCTTAACAACCAGCCATCCTTATTCTACTCGCTGTGCTGTGCCAAGTGACCAAGGTTCATGTATCATTAATTCGATTATAAGTCCACTTCACTTCGCTGAAGCTTGCCATTTCACAGGATGCGCCGCTGTAGGCCCAAGGTGGATGCAATGTCGCACAGTCAGAAATTATATGAGGGGGAAGATGCTAGGTAACCGCTACCCATGCACAGTGACTTGCGTGTCACGATGGGTGGGTATCTCACTCAGCCTTATCCATATCGTGTTCATTTGACGCCTGATGTACATAGCCCATCGTCTGCTCATCTTGCTTGCATTATATCCTACTTGGTCTGGTGCAGCCAACTTCCCACGATGTTTGCTAGATGTGATTAACTGCGCTAATGACCAGAGCAGTCATGCTTGTGTTTCAACTCTGAACATTTCCAACACGACCAGCTTTTCATTACTTCGCACGAGCGCAGGCCACCCAGTAATAACCCCCGACACTGCGACCGCACTCTCATATCATGGTTGTACCCAATATTGTGGAACAGACCAGGAGCCCTTTGCCTGGACTGGATTTTCGCAGGAATATTCACAGTGGCTCCTTCCATACCTTGCTCTGCTCTCGCAGCTCCCTTTCGGTTCTCTGCGGAGGGTTGATAACCTCATGTCCATGGTTATGACTCTTGGATCACCAACCCTTGCCGCCTACTCCTTATATCTGACCCTCCTTAATGCACGATGGCTCAACGACCAGCTTTTTTCAGGGGTTGACTTCCCCAGTCCCATGGTCCGTCAGTCGGTGGTACAGGTTCTAAGTGGTCTCCAACAGGTTCCTTTACGCGTTCACCCAGGGAACTCCGCTCGGTTCGAGTCTCTTATCGTACACCCAGATAACGACATCTGGTGGGTCACGTTCGCAAAAGAACTCGATTACTCCCATACGTGGTCAATCTCATCTGCAACATCGATTACCTGGGTGGTCATTGCTTACCTCTTCACCGTCGCTGATTCGCTCTCTCACGTGGTGGAAAATATTGAATCCAACGGCCAGGGAACCGGTTCGGTTTGGCTCTGGCTGTTGCCAATCGTTGTTGGGTGGTTGATTATTTCCCCTAAATGCGACTTCAGCCGTGTAGACGATGCGTACCATAAAGCGAACAGACAGGCGTTCGCCGTAGACAATGACCCAACTGCAGCTCCTACTCACGTCACCTCTGACTTTGGTTTGACCATCAGCCCTAGTCCGGATTGGAAGCTGCACAACAGAAATGTCACGTCTCGAGACGAGTCCAGAATCCCTCCGGTGTTCAATTACGCGAGGGCGCTGCCGTGGTCTCGGACCGTCTATGTGATCTCGCTCTTTTACCGCGCGGCTTGGAGAAAGAGTCGCCGCGTCGGCGTCGATGGAAACCCCATTCCATGGAACACTTCCAACGAGGTTCCCAGAGAGAGCAGGCTCGGGACCCATGATCAAGTCGTTGAATACTGCCAACCAGATCATCACGAATACCCAGGTGTAGGCGTTCTTTGGCCTCGGGGCGTGTTCTTCAACACGCTCATCGCGTCCTTGATGGCGCTGCAGCTTCAATGGGGCACGACGATGGCAGCGGTGCTCGCAACCTGGTTCACCCCCACGATTGTAAGTGATTGCCGTCGAAAATGGTGCACTGGCTCATCATGGACTCTCCAGGGACTTGGATGCCGTTCTCTTGCATACATGATATACGGGACGGTGTCTACCGCTGTGTGGCTCCTGCTGCTCGCCTCTAGCGTCCTTGCGTACTATGCGCATCATCTGACCGACGATACACTGATCCCCGACTCGGAGAGCGACGGGGGAGTCGCGCCGACGAACGGCGGGGACGACATACCTATATCACTTCGCCAGCTCCAATCCTCAAATGCCAGAGAAGATTCTCTCGATCCCCCCCCAAATACCCAACACTACCACGATCACACACCCTCGCAGATGGCGCATACGTACTCGGTTTGTTGTAATGGTTGCGGACGCGCTACGTTGGCTCGGCAAGTCGCTCGCTGTCGCCAACGCCATCGGCATCATCGCCAATTCCATCTTCCAGTTCTCAAACGTGTACGACAACTGCTATTGCAATTCGAGCGTGTTCGCGTGGGGTCTGTCCTCGGCGTTCAACGTCATGTCTCCTTCCCAGAGTGACATCGATTTGACTAAAAGCGCTTGGATCGGCGCCCTCGTTCTGAGCTTGTCTTGTTGCACTTTTTTCGTGGGCCATTTATCTCATACGGGACTCGTTGCCTTCGTAGTACATATAAATTGATATTATTGCGTATATACCCGGTGTATCTTTGTACGGTAACTTGTAGCGTCAGGCGAACTCGAGCGGCCATCCGTTCCACTCACGATTCGATAATGGAACATAGAGTCGTTGTTCTTGTGATCGACCAAACTATTCTTGACTCACCGTCGTATACAGTTGCCGTGTAGAGCCCCCCTCTCAACGAGTGTCATCCGAGTCGCCGTGTGCCTACACGTACCCTGCTTGTACCCCGATCACATATATATCATGTAAACCCTGCACAAACGGACGACAGACGGCGAACGGCGGCACACAGGTAAGTCCACCAAACATATTTTACCAGTCCTGAGCGTGATACTAAATGGAATTACAGATGTATGCGCGGAAACGATCCGTCGAGCCAGATAGTTGGGTAAAGACCAGCCGGGCACTGGTCGCGCAATGCTTGATCTGATCCGAATCGTTATGGTCGCCGTGGCTGAGGAACAATGGAGAGCTGTACGCACATATCAGAATAAGGCTTGGCGTCCGGATTCAGCCCCACGGTATGGCCGCAGTCATGCGGAGAGGTCATGTGACGGGGGTCCGTGCGCAGGCAGTGATGCGCCAGACCACATTCCAAGGGTTTTCTCCACCGCGGCGCCAATAGTGAATAGATCTGGCAAGCCCATGCCATGCCGGCGAGTTTGAGTTTCTGCGCACAGACCCTTCCCTCTTAAAAAAAAATCTCGCCACAACTTTGTACCCACAACTACCCAACCACTCGCCTGTTTTCACCCCTTTTCGTGTACAACATGTCCACTGAGGCCCCTCGTCGATCGAGCCGGATTTCAGCGCAAGCACGGCCTGAGGTGCCCGTAAAGAGGGCACGAAAGGGAACATCTGCCGCAGCCAACGATGCCGGCAAATCGACCAAGGCAGCGTCCACCAGAAAACGTGCCCTGAAGGAGGGCCAAGAAGGGGACCAAGACGCCGACGTTGAGCAGGGACAAGACCCGAAAAAGGTCTGTCGCTCGTCGTGCGTCGAGTCGAGGTCGTTGACGCCGACTTTCCTTCATTTTTTTTTCTTTCCTTTGAAACCACTTCTCTACTTTTTGTACGATGATCGGTGCATGCATCCCGTAGGCAAAGCTGCCTGCTGCTGAGGAATCGCAGCCTGAAGCCGATGTGGCGGCGGAGGAGCCCTCCACAGCTGTAGAGGCTTCAACGTCCGGGCCGTCAGACACACCCAATAACGTTGACATCGGAGATACTCTGCCACCTCTCCCCTTGAAGAACGAAAGAGGCGAAGACGTCGACATAATGTCACTTACGGCCGAGAAAGGCGTCGTCCTCTTCCTAGTTCCGAAAGCAGACACGCGTGAGTATCACATTCGATGCACGAGTCCACGTCGTCTGGATGTCGATGTACTGACGCTGTTCCGATCGGTCGC
>JBBPLT010000343.1:0-29803 GCA_038089955.1 Strobilomyces dryophilus | reverse complement strand
ATCCTCCTGACCGGGGCCTTGAACGGGGCTGGTGGACCCACGAACGGGCAGAATGGTGATGAACTCATGACCATCAAGAAGTTCATTAAGGACCCATTGCTGACGTGCCTTGTAAACAGAAAGGGCCTCAAGTGGCTCGTCATGGTCAACGTAAAGATTGGTGAAAACAGAAGAGATCTTCTAGGAACTGTATGAAAGTATGAAACATGCAAAGGCATGTATCGAGGGGGCACCCACCATGGCATCCAACGAGGTCAGAAGTCTGGGTCGGCCATCCACGGCTGATCTCTTCATGATCTCACCAGTCTCGAAAATGCTTGCGGAGACTCCTCATGGTCCTGGGACGAATTCCTATATATTCAGCGATTTGCGTGTCATTTAGACCAGAACGCAGCGACATTCGAAGGGCTATCTCCTGCTTTGGAAATGTGTCGGCGCATCGTTGGAGTAGACAGATTCAAATTCCGACTCCGCCTGTATGTATTTTTCGTGCTTAGGTCTATCGATATGAAAATTGCTGTAATGATTTTAATGATTTTTTGAGATTTCCGTGGAAGTCACGTGATGACGAATCGATCGTGCTGGTACAGTATATCCTAACTCCAGAGAGCATCTTGGACATCATCAGCGTCCATCATGTCAGTCCATGGATCTCCAACGTGACCTAATCCTTTCGATCCCTGTTGTTCGAGTTCGTTGTGCCAGGCTAAAATTCGGGGATGAACCATCACTCTAGATATCATTTCTGAGCACTATAACAAGTGCGTGAATCATATTTACTTACCTGCTGGGATCAAAGTTGAGAACTTCCAGTGTCTCCATACTCGTCGCCCGGGAGAGAGCTACATAGGCTGAGTGCAGTTAGACACACTGTTCCGCTGAATCACGAGTGGCACTAACCTTGTCCTCTCTCGAAGGTACGACTCAAATCCACTTTTACGCGTTCTAGCGTTTGACCTTGAGATTTATGTACACTCAACGCCCATGCAAGGATCAGGGGGATCTGGAATAGTCTCAACAAGTTGCAGTCTTGGTATCATTATGGAACAGACCTGTCTGCGTTTAGCCTCCATATCTCCATAAGCGTTGTCCACTGTAAAATCGGCCGGTACACAGAGCAACACTCTCCCATTCGTGAACCGAACGACAGGCCACTTTGAGTCACCGAGTTTCGCCGCTACCTGTCGTACTTCACGCTCGGAACCGCGTAGCGCCTCTTCTGAGGCAATCTCTGTATTGTTTTGTATTGCTTCTTGAGAACTGCTGAAATTTATCACTTGCCCAACTGAACCGTTTACCAGTTCTCCTTGGATCATGTTCTAAGTAGTCATGTTCAGCACCGCATGAATGCAACTAGCTTTGAGACATGCCTTGATAAGCATAACCTGGGCACCGATCTGTATGGCGTTGATGAGATATAATTTAACAAACAAGGTGACCGAACAAACCTTAAGTGGAATGACTTTTGGAACAACAAGTCGTCCTAGCAATTTTTCCATTTGCTGTCCGGATACACGACCACCGCTTGAATCGTAGCCCGGAACATCGGTAGCGTTGTATTGCACCCCTTCACCTGGGAGTGCCTGAAGCCTCGATTCGTTTGCACGATCAACTTCCGCCCGAGTTGAGTATCTGGAATGCCGTTAACACATGCTTAGGAGTTTTAAAATGCTAATACAGTTGCGTGGGACCGATCCCGTCCTCATAATGTAGCGCTCTGGATAGGCTGCGAAAAGCTTGGATCGCATGTTTGTCCAGCTTTCCCAGGCGGATATCATTTAACATATCCACGAATGCTGTTGATCCAAGTCACATACTTGTCAGTTCTCGAGGTAGCGAACACCTGCCCTGTTCTTTTTGCCGGAACACTTTTGTTAGCACAACAGAACGCTGAATGCACCGACTCCAACTGTCTGCCTCAAAGGCAAAGACCGACGGGACGGTTTTACCATTTTTGTCGCGATCTGGAACTGGTGGCAGCTGGCAAAAGTCGCCAGACACGACAAGCTGGTAACGGTGTGAGCCTCCTAAATAGCACAGCTGACAGTATATCCACTACCTGTATCCCACCAAATGGTCTATCGCTGTTTCTCAATATTCGAGCAATGAATTCCTTACACTTGTCAACAAACACAACGGATGTCGTATGCATACTCACAAGCTTATCGAAAAGGACGCCGTCAATCATTGATACTGGTGACAATGATTATTAGCAGGTGCCACGCACTCGCAAAACTCTCTTACTTTCATCCAAAATGAGAGTATGCACACTTCGCCAGCGCTGGAGCACATTTCTTAATTTCTCTTGGCCGAGAAATTTGCCTGCAAGTTTTTTTGCATCCTCTTGCCCCATGCCGATACCGGCCCACGAATGTAACGTTGCACCACCAATATTCACCGCAGCAATGCCAGTAGATGCAGTGACAGCAAGTGTAGGACAACCCTTTCCTCCACAAGCATCGATGATGGCACGAAGCAAGACAGATTTCCCTGTTCCTACAAATACTCACTCAGCTTCTACCGAAGTCAAAGAAAACAGATGTTTTCACCAGCAGACCCGGTAAAGAATACATTTTCCCCCCTCTGTACCATTTCGAGCACATTTTTTTGTTCCTGAGATAGGACAACAGTGGGAGCACGGGCTTTGGGAAGGCGTGGTGTAAGTGGGGCAAGAGCATCTCGTTCGCCTGAGGATGCAGAGACATAATTGGACGTCCGTGAAGTTGAAACTGGCAGCGAGAGGTACTTGAGGTTAGACGGCCCTGCAGGGCGAGTCAGACACATACACATCATTCTCCTATTGAGACTTGAATGACTTACGTTCCAGCGGATGGGACGCGGAAACCCACTGTTCGGCGTCCGTTCGACAAGTAAAGCTCTTAAATATAGCTGCAGGCCACCGCGAAACCTGCAAGAGCACATCAGAGACGTGAACTTGGACCAAGGTGCATCTAAGTTACATTTGCACTGCACTTTGGTTCATTGAGACCTCGACATCCAGTGATCAAGAATAGACTTGCCTCTTCCCAAGTATTGTATATCTTCGGACCTTCACGTCCGACACGAACAGCATAATACTTCTTGCGCGGGGCTTTTGGCATGACTATTGCAATATGAGTGAGTCAAGTCTTGGTGGGGCTTTCAATCGCGTCGTCATCACGTGGAGGTCACATGCCGTTACCCGTCTTTATGACCAAGTGACTATGGAACTCACTGGAAGTACATACATTCACCTGTACAACCTAGTAATGACACTACAGTTATGTGCAAATCAATAAACTTCTCGGAGCTAGACAACTTCAACAAAATTAGCCGGAAAAATTCCTTCTTTATCACGAAGCTTTCCCTTCCACCTAGGCCGTTTAAGTTGTCAATCACCATGTTTACGAAACGACACGAACATGAAGTTACCAGTCGTTGGTGCTGTCACTCATTCGAGTAACAATTACCACGTCTCCCCTTGAGAACGAAAGGTCACCGGCCTGTCGACGACTAAGTTATGACAGGAAGTCGAATCAAGCGACGCACCTCAATAGCTTTGAACTCGTACAAAGCGACCGCGCGAGCGACGCCTTCAACAGGAGACAGCGGTTCACTTAATTCAGGCTTGGTTTTGAAACGCGGGGGGGAGGATTTGACAGTATCGCGATACTGTTCAAGACTGTCCTCCGGCGGTGGGGTAATTGAAAATGGATTCGTACAACCGGCGAGACCGTCCCTCTGCCTCGTAGAATACCCTAGCTTAGGGGCACTCGTAGAGCGCGAATGAGAAGCTGTATTAACCGAGTGAACTGAGTGGAAAGGTGGCAGTGAGTTAAAAGGGGATGCGGGATCGTACGAGTCCTCGGGAGTGTGCGACGTGCTCGCAGAGGCTGCCACGCGACGCGACATGCGGCGATGAGTCTGCTGTATAGAACTTGGACCAGATTCAAATTCGTCCTCGAAACTTAAACGGCGAGAAGATGGCCCGTCGTTATCATCCCACAAAGCCGGAACGTCTGAGTCATTAGTAAAGTAAGAGCCGGAATCCGTTTGCATACCCCAATGTTGCGGGGGAAAATTGGTCTCCTTTTTCTTTCTCCCGAGAAAGGAGGAAAATCGACGTGACTTGGAAGCGATTTCATCTGCGCTACCAAACGCATATGGTGCTTGTCCTGCAGCCCGATCATCAATCCAGTCCCGTACTCCAGGCCGAGCTGTGCATGATTCCAAAGTATTCACCAGGGGCTCGGCCCAGTCTGGACACGATATAACCCCGCTGAGGAGCATCTTGGCAGTGACATGTTGGTTATAGGCGAGAGCGTTAGCATCCTGTCGCTCGATGATGACCGATCCTTCGATGGACATCCCCCCGAAGAGTCCTCGGGTCTTCGAATAGCTATACCTGTAATAGACATTGGAATGTGAGCCATTTCAAAAAAGGAAAATGACTTGCATCGCGGCGAGCTTTCCGCTAGAATTCAACGAACCCATCGCCTCCCCATTCCTGCCTAAAGGTCCTACGGCAACACTCAAGTTTCCTCCAAGAGTCAATGATCCAGCGGACATGAACGATTTCTATCAGGTTAGAATCAGCGAATGATATCGAACGTCCTCCTCAAACTTACAACCGCCTGTCAAAAATCCGCCTGAGCCAGTGATCTTGAGATATATGAGAATAACCTCACAGCAGCTGAATTCAGAACAACCAAAAAGTCCGTCATTTCTGCCCCAAGCTGACCACCGACACCTATCCCAGCAGAACCGATCGCGCTAGGAGCGGACCAAGCTACGACGCGGAGACTTGAAGCCAAGTAGGATAATACACCTAGCGTAGAACTCACATCCATTGGGCAGTTTGGCAATCACAATTCCGGTCCCACCCCGCGCTGAGAACAGAAAGCCGGCCTTAAAGACTGCGAATATTGCGAACCCCTTGGCATTCTGCAGAACGTTGCGGGGTATGATCTGCGCAAGATCATGAATGCGTAGCAAGCAAATCGAAATGCCACTAACACCATCCAGACCATTATTCCTGCTATCGACGAAGGAGGAAACTGCAAAATTCAGGAAGCACAGACGGTGGTCCATGGATGACCGAACTCACGTATCTTCGCAGCTTTCTGACATTCCATGGGTAGCGTCTGCGGTAAGGGCGAGCTAAACTTCATCGTTCTGCGCACTGTTACAGCGAGCCAAGTTAGGCGGAGCTTCTAGTTACCCGAGCAGCAAAGGTGGCGGACATGACAGAGCTAATGGATGTGACCTGTGACGTGACCAGAAGTTCTTGCCAGGTGTGTCCCGCCCGTGTAGTGACCGCCAACAAGTTTGTCTACGCACAGCACGCAATTGGTATTATAAGATACATTCATACAGCGTGAAATGAAAATGAAAGGTTGTTAGTCAGTAGCTACGGACGAGTAGACTAGTGATACGTCATAAAACTGGTAGGATTTCACTGGCGTTTTTGCAGTCATCGAGCATGGCGTTCGCCGGCGCTGGCGGCATTTCCGAGTATGTCATCTCTATATTAAGCTCGAGGCCACGGTGGCAATTGTGTCCCCCGTGTAATGGTTGTAGTGTTTTGCGTCATGCCGCCTCCTTTTCGGCGTGCCGACTCGGAGGAGCGTCGAGACTGTGTATAGCACAGCGTGAGCATGCCGTGCTTCCTTTTTCGGCGTGCCGAGGAGCTGCTGCTCCCCCGGTATCAGCGCTCCGCAGCGTACTACCCGGTGCTGTCTCCGTTCAAGTCTCGCCCTGCGTTTGTATATCGCTTCGCGGGTGCACTGTATCTGTTGAGCGAGCCGTGTGAAAGCAAGCCAAATGTGTCCACGGTGTGACACTGAACAGGACCTGCAATGTACACACACGTCTGACGGTGTTCAAGTTGCAAGGAAAGATGGGCCCAGCACACACCAGACCCTGGTGGTGCGCCCCACCCCATCGCTCGCCGAGGCCGTGACCCCTTGTTGTATGTAAGTATATAGTTTAGCAACTTTACAAATAGAATGCAGCAGTAGTAATTGAGCATGCTCATGTTACATGCCAGTAGAACTTGAATGGTACACACCGATCGGGCACGGAGCCCAGGGACTACGATCACACAACAACTTCCAACCGGCAGTTGGAACTGCAGGCCGCGCAGCATTAATCCTCGAGGTTGAACCCTTATCAGACCGTTCTGATGCATCGGATGCATTAGTCGTGACCAGCTGTAGGCGCTCCTCCATGTCCACAAGATCATGTTCTTGCCAGAGCTGCGACTGTTATTAAGGAGGAAACAGACTGAATAAGGTCCCCATACTTGTGTAGGAATAACCGCCCCAGTGGTTCTCAAGAGGGTGATGCATTCTTGCAGATCCTTAGAATCTGCCGCGATAGCCCGCAAAAGCTCGTTCAAACTGTTCGGGATGTTCATTAGCCTTTTATGAGAATGTGGCAATTTATTCTTACATTTTTGTATTAGGCTTGGGATCCTGGCCCGGAATAAAGATCGGGGCAACTTGAAATATGATCTCTCTCTTCAAATCAATTCCTTGTCCTGTTTCGTCAGTCCAGGTCCCAACTGCCCAAGTCACCCAACGGGCAAGATACTCGTTGTGAATAGCATTCTTGGCCAGACTTGCAGAATCCAGCTCAATGATATCTACGCCCAAGTTTGAATCCATCGGATCATCCAATAAAGTTGAGATGACTCGACTGATGAAGATGGATGGGAAACTGGCATGGGCTGTGTAGAGTTGAATAAGGAACGGTTTCCACAATGCTAGGCTTGCAGCTGTGGGCAGGAATGGATCGGCGGGAGCACGGCATTTTCTACGGATAATGAATAATAAACCATGCAGTTGCTGATGGTTTCTGACCTTTTGGACACAGGAATAATACCACCGTTTTCAAGAAGGGCATTACATATTATCTCTAATGCCCACTTTTCTTTAACGTCAGCGGAGTCGTCATCAAACCTCCATCCAAGAGGATTGATCGCCAATTCCGCGGAGACCTGGGCTTCTGATATCCAGCGTTCGATATCGCGCATCACAGAATCAATTTTGGCTTGAAGCTGTCTGCGTAATGATCCGTCTCGGTTAACAATTTTCATGAGATGTTTATATGACTTCAACAGAGGGGTAAATGGGCGCAGTGAGAGCGACAGTGTCGAAGCAGGTGCAGAAGGACTGAGAGTCGGATGGAAATAATTTTGGAGAAGCCACGTGAGCGACTGTCACGAAGGGAGGATCAGGAAAAACCATATATCTGATGTAGGGTAGCTAGCTACCTCATTGCAGGCTTCCCTGAGCAACTCGAGGCTGGGTAAAATTTCATGGGTTGCCGCGTGTCTGAGCTCCACGAGCCACAACGGCAAGCCAAGCTGCGTGGCTATGGCAGCTATGGACCTTGCATACGCTCCAGATTGCAAAGGGTCAACTAACCCGTTGACCATTCGAATGATCGCTGCTGCATAAGTCTGTCGAACACTAAGGACAGTTATGGTGGTGAGGGCATCTTGGCTGGATACATCCAGCATGTGCGCTGCCAATATGGCCAAGGTGGAATCAAGGGCATGAGGGAGTGGCGTCACTGCTTTCCATGCTGATAACTGAAACGAGTTAATATAGAGGTGTGCAATGTGGCGGAACGTACTCTATTGATTGCAAGGGTTTTGGCATTTGTATCCCCTTCGTCCGCGTAGATCCACGAACACACTTGCTCTAATTCACCAATGTAAGCCCAAGGTACTCGACGAGGTAACCGCATTGTTCCTGAATCGGTAAATCTCAGCAATGCAACGTAGCATCGTGCATCGACATGCGTACGATCCTGACATTTCGTGGGAATGAGCTTCCAAATTTGTCAGATGGGTTCCTGTCACACCTCTGCGAGGGCCGTGCTCGGACGACTCGTCGCAAGAGCATGTTGATGCATATCGAGTTTCGAGTTGAATGAGGTGACAGGCAGTGTGGCCCGGACCGCAACGTTGCTGGCAACCTTTGGTGACATCGCCTAGTTTTTCCGAGCCGTGCCAACAGTAACAGTTCTCAAATGAGGATGCCTCCCAGGGGTATGATTCCTCCAACTGCTAAGTGATCCATTAAGTAAGTGTGTCCTGTCTATCTCGCGACAGCATTCACCGCCTCTCACGTAGACGTGGATGCATAGAGGTAAGTATTAAAACTGACTTGCGGTGCGGGGGATGGGCAGAACTTAGTAGTGCGGTTGTATTTGGGATATGAAAACTTTCAGTACTCGAGCGCTCAATTGCTATTGAGACTGCGACTCGATGTCAACTACGGGTGCCCGGAGGGCTTTTCCATCAGTATCCCTGGACTTTCTATGTCCGAGTCGGCTGTGCGGCTCTATGAAGCGGTAATATTGATCTGCCGATGGATCCAGCCCGCTATGTAACACAATAAAGCTTTCGCCCTCATCGCTGAAGGGAATATTCTTTTGCCAGTGCTGCACTGGAGAGAAACATCCGCAGCGCGCAGGACAAGTGCCCTGTGCATTGACTTGTCTTGCAGGTAACTTGTCAGTACACCGAGCACCGCCTCTTCGGCGGGAGAAGCATGGCCAGGTCAAATACCACTGCCTCTCTAAATGCAAGGGTCTGTACATAAAGGCCGGGCCCTTATCCCGACAGTCTTCATCACGACACGACACTCCTCTCCTCGAAGATGGCCCTTAATACCCAAGGCATTATATCCGTCATAACCATCGCAATATATATTCCCGTCTTGCTTTTGGCCATTCGCTTATGCTCCAGATACGGTGTTAAGGAAAGGGGATGGCTACTGCTTGTTATTTTCTCGTTGAGTGAGTCCCGACTTAACATAGATATTTGATTTCTTTACTTATAATTTCTAGTCCGAGTCGTGGGCGGTGCACTGCTTGTTGCCGCAGAGTTAATTGTTCCACCAGTGACTGGACTGTATATTGGAGGTTACGCCCTCGAGGCTTCAGGTCTATCGCCTTTATTGCTCAGTACTCTGGGGTTGTTAGAAATCATGTAAGCCTCAGAAAGACTGCACTCCTATTGGTGACTGACGTCTCGTTAGAACCGAAGGACCCGACAGAATCAAGCAACATGATCGCTTATTCAGAATTTTGCACATCGTTGGAACTATCGCATTGGTCCTCACGATCCTCGGTATATCAAGCACAAGCTCGAGTTCACAATCTAGTTCCAACACAGAACGTCGCGTCGGTGTACTGCTCTTTGCTGGATTGTATGTCGTCCTGGTGGCCGTCGCCGTTATGCAATGGGTAAATCGTTCCCGGCTGATGAAATACCGCAAGCAGGTAAATCGGTACCTTTTGTCATTGTTTCGTCTTGGCTAATCTGTTGAACAGCTACTTGCTGCAGTTTCGGTTGCGCTCCCCTTCCTTGCGGTCCGCACGCTGTACAGTGTATTTTCTACCTTCTCATCTAGTACATTCGGTGCTGGGGCCAGCACTAACTCTGCCAACCCTCTGGCGAAGTTCAACATGTTCACGGGAGAATGGCAACTATACGTTATCATGGAGGTCATCATGGAGTTTGTTGTGGCGGTCATCTACACGGTGGCAGGCAATATGTTACGTTTAGACCAAGACTACGGGCTGCAGGAGGCTGATGAATACCCCTTGTACCGCCATCAGTACTGAGTGTATGTGCTATATCCCCCACCTAGGGAAGTATCGTAGAACACGACATGATTGGAGGTTTCTTGGACACTTGGTGATCAGTAGGCATACCGCAAAAATATTATTGTACGCGTTATTCGAACGAAAAGACCAGACAGACTGTTAATACGGACCCTATGATATCATACTGATCACGATCTGCAATCGCGTATATAGGCTGTCCAAGATTGTCAGAGCCGCATAGTCAAGCATTCCCCAAACTGCCAGATGCAGTCACCAATCGGCCTGGAGAGAGCTCCGGCTTAATTGAGCTCCTGAGATCGCTATCCTTCTCCCCTGCTAACCTGACTACCCATTGCCAAGAGGATGGCGAAGAGTTACTTTGCAGCAGCAAAGCTCAGTGAGGGTGGAGTCTCAATTAGAAAGAGGCGCGGTTTATTAAGACGTCAACATATTACGTAACTCTCTTGCGTAGAGCTCGGACGGGTACTACATTAGTCATCGGGTACTTTTCAGAGGTCTTTTCGAGAGGATTTGATACTGGCGGCCTGCGCAACAAAACGTGCCTTACCAGCGGAATCGCCTGTCAACGCAAGCAAGCGTAGGGTCATGTTTCCATTGTGTCCAACTGCACCTTACAGTTGCTCAAGGCGGTCGACCCCATTGCACTTGCTATGTGTCCAATCTGTACCCCTTCGGAGCTGTATGCAAACAAATTTTATTGATTACCCGTTTACACAGTTTGATCACCTTCACGCGCAGACACCTGATGTCGCCAAGAGTCCACTTTCATGCAGGAAGCAGACATCACCATTCGCCAGCGCACCACGCCATCGGTAACCGTGTGCACTGATACGACTGTTGTCGCTTCCCTCACATGAATACCATGGGATGATCCTGAGAAGTAGAGCGTAGGGTTCTGCGTATCCTCACATTGAGATCTGTCGAGAGTGTAGTATTTTGGCACCGCATTGGATTTACTATGAGGCGCAACTTGAGCTCAATCAATCGAGTCGCTTCAGAAAATTGGGGATCCTCAAAGAATGAACCGCCCTGCATCATGTGGTCCGCGGGGCCCCGGATGCAAGCCTGTGAATTCATGTGTCAGTCGTATAACTCATCGCCGCGCCAGAGAAACCCGAACAACGTTGAGAGCCGGCCGGCGCGGACGGTTCAGAAAATCCTGTTGACATGGATCTCGAGTACTCACCAAACAAATCGCTTCGTCACACGTGTTCATTAGCGTTTTCCCTTGTCCTGCTATAGTGGAAGCTCACCGATAATCCATGGAAAGGACAATTCGTCTCAAATTTCCTTCCACCCCAGCCCAATCATGGAGGTTAGAGTTGGTTGCGTGGGGAGCAGAATACGCCCGAGTTGCTTCGAGGCCGTAAGGGCTCTCAGAGAATACCTCGCATGATCCATGAGATTGAAGGTTAGGACATTCATCATAGGTTCTACATGGGCCTAGTCCACCTCTCCTGTTCCCGGCAGGAGCGGAGGCGAGCAAGTGTCTGGCTCCACGCGCTGAAGCTCCGTTTTCCAGTCAAACTCGAAAACCTTGGGACATTCTCCTGGGTTCATCGAAAGGAAAGAAATAGCTGGCGCCAGAGATACTGATCCGTGGTATCGTTATTTACGAGCGACCGTGCCGCGCGACATGTCTGAGCAAAGGAGGCAACGTCACGGATAAAACAAGTGCTTATTCAACGATCTCCACCGGTACGGACCAGAACCCGGCCCTTGAAGCTGACATCAAGATGCCCATCGCTGTAAAAGGGTAAGATGAGACGACGGCCATGAGTGGGAGTCAGGTACTAACTCAGAGAGCTTTCCGGCAGGATGTACTCTTCCGCAGAATAGCTGAACCTGAATCGGAGGGCCGCACTGCGGCCGAGGTCTCACGCAGATGTCAATGGGAATCCAAAAGCCTGAGTATGCCATACTCCGAGCTCACGCTCATCCGACTTTGTGAGACCGTACTTTTCATAGGACGGGCCTTGGGACGAATGCTGGAAGCTCCGGGCCAAGTAGATAAGAAACATCCAGAGGAATCGCTAAGGGTCCCGTTTGCACATTTGACGTGTACCTGGATCGTTATATCAAATCCCGTTCGTGCTGGGGATCAATATCATGGTGAGCCATGATCGTGACACAGCGAAGCGGAGTGACAGTGACCAAGTACGTCCGTCACAGTCACGACCGGTTTGCAACAAGTAACCATATGCCACTCCACGAATTGCTTCCAGGATGTATTCGTTGATTCGCATCGTCTTATATTTCGCCTTAATTGGCCCATCAATCGCGTTCCAGCTCGAGCTCCCATTCCAGCTTCCTTTTTTCAAGTCCTCTCGAATAATCGTTGCGGAAGAACAAGTGCCTACAACCCCCCGCATAGCTGTCATCGGAGCGGGCGCTGCAGGCTCTTCAGCGGCGTTCTGGATATCAAAGGCCAAGGAAAGATCCAAGATTGACGTGGAGGTCGATGTTTACGAGCGCGCTTCTTACATTGGGGGTCGTGAGTGTTTTGTTCAGTTGACGTGCCAGCTCCATCGACGCGTATTCGACGTCTAGGGAGCACGACTGTCTATCCTTATGATGATTCAAGCTATGCACCAATTGAGCTTGGTGCCTCTATATTTGTTGATGCGAACAAGAATTTGATGAGGGCATCGAAAGAGTTCAACCTAACCCTCAATGACTTTGGCGACGAGTTCGCAGATACCGGCTTCTGGGATGGTAGCAAGTTTGTCTTCGCTGTAAGCGCTGTCACCTAGAATGACAGGCGACGAAATGACATCTGACTAGATCGACAACACCAACCACTACAAGAGTTGGTGGACAACTCTCAAAATCCTCTGGAGATATGGTTATTCTGCCCCGGTCAAGACCCAGAAACTGTGAGTAGAAAGAGTTTCTTGACGTCAGTCCCCTAATGCGTCTTTAAGAGTTGAGAATATGATCTCGTCGTTTGTGAAGCTGTATACGATGGAATCTCCAAGGTGGGATGATATAGCAGACCTCGCCACCACATTCGAATGGGATAAAATTTCTAATTCCACGTGTACCCATTACTTGAACGCGAACGGTGTTTCTAACTTGTTTGCGCAAGAGATGGTCGGGGCTTCTACACGCGTCAACTATGGTCAAGTGTGTTCACTCTTCCTTAACTATGCTTGATTCATCGATGAAATATTCCAGGATGTTGACAGGATCCATGCGTTGGGGTGCTTTGTGTGCATGGCAGCTACTGGGGCGGTCGGTGTAGCTTCGGGGAATTACCACATATTCGAGAATTTCATCGACAAGTCAAATGCCAGCGTTTATCTCAACACAGAGGTGGGTTTTTACTATATTCCCGAGCTAGTGCGGAACCAGGATGACACTCATTTTACCGTCAGGTCGAGGAAATCAGCCGCATTCCCGACTCATCTTCGTGGACTGTTCGAACTTCCTCGGGAACCAAAGTATATAAAGGCATCATCCTTGCTACCCCTTTTCACCAGTCAGGCATTGCGATTCCTTCGGGGTTGACAAATCGAATCCCCCCACAACCATATGTTCATCTCCACGTTACTCTTCTCACCACCCGAGACAGTGCGATGAAAGCGACCTATTTTGGTCTGTCTCCAGACAGTCATATACCCCAATCAGTCTTGACCACTTCGGAGGGCGTACAATCTGGCGGTCCAGAACCCGAATTTAACTCGCTGTCGTATCATGGGCATATTCGTAAAACGAATGAGACTGGCCATTGCAACGATCAAGAGGAGTGGAGCGTCAAGATCTTCTCGAAGCAACGTATCTCAAATGAATGGTTATCGAAGGTATTTGACCACGTTGGTTGGGTACACAGGAAAGAGGTTAGTATTCATGCGATGAGTCCTCTCGACCTTCACTCAGATATGCCATCAGTGGGACGCGTATCCAGTGTTATCCCCTACTTCCACGTTTCCCCCAGTCAAGATTGATCAGGGATTTTACTACGTGAACTCTTTCGAACCGCAAGTCGTTTAGTCCTTTCGGCCTTTCAGCCGTCTGACGGAAATGTCCACAGATTCATATCGACGATGGAAACTGAAACCATCGCCTCACGCAATATTGTCGACCTACTCCTGCACGAGGAGTTTGGCTCTGGCATTTGTGGTTCTTTGATCTCCGGCTCTGAGACTCTTGTTCACGAAAATGTTACCAACGCTTCCCAGAGTGATAGTTTCGTACTAGGATGGGACTGCTGAGCAGCGTAACTTGTACTGATTGTTCTTGAGCTACGGTTTAGATTGCGTATGCTTCCGCACACTACCATAGTAAATTCGAAAGAAAGCATCGAGCGACACAGTCGGTCGTTGAGTCATGAGTGGAAGAGTAAAAAATGATCTCGTTCCCCTTCTATCGTTCCATTCAACTTCCACTGACATCTTCCTCCTTCAGATAGCTCCAGTGACCTCATGTGTTACCTCGTCGACGGACTTTTCCGGAATAGAGTCCAGAGGCGGCTCATCTTTGCCCTTACGATGCACTTCCTGTAGAGCATCCGCCTGTCCGAGCCTGTCTCCATGAGTGTAGGTATCCACCTCGGACACCTGCTCGCTCATCGCCTTACCAAGAGCCGTCCAATCGGAGTATTCCCTCCGAACTTCGATGTAATCGTTCGCGAACTCTCCAATCTGTTGCGAGGTATTATATACTACTCAAGCGTAGTCGAGTGAGTAAAGACCCACCTCTACTTCATCTAAACCGAGGCTTTCGCCTTCCGGCGTAGTCTTGAGATGGAGGCCAGGTATCATATCGACGGCTTTGACAATGGCTGCCGTCACCACAAAGGTGTACGCGCACGTAGCGCAGACATAGGCGAATTGGATGTACAACTGCTTGTAGTTATGGTCAACCCAGCCACCATTGACACTGGTATTAACACCATCGAGGGCGATGACACCGTGCGATGCGAAGAAGCCGTTCATAAGAAGGCCGATGACGCCGCCAATAGCGTGTTCGGCAAAGAGATCCAGTGCATCGTCAATCTTCATGAAGGATTTGACTTCGTGCCAAGGTCAGACAACAAATCGGTTGAATTTTCGGATACTCACTCTTAGTTGCATAATTACAAACTGCGCCAGTGACGACGCCCATGATGACAGCTGCCCATGGCTGAATAAATCCTGAGGCTGGAGTGGCAGCCACCAAACCAGCTATAGTTCCTGAGCAAAAGCCGACCATGGTGTACTTGCGTTCCAAGCGATAGTCGAGCAGACACCAAACGATACCACCGAAAGCCGCAGCGAGCATCGAATTCCAGATTGCCATGACTGCACGGAGGTTCGCGCCAAATGCGCTGCCTCCGTTAAAACCGAGCCATCCGAACCAGAGGATAAATGTGCCGAGGTTGACCATAGACACATTGTGTGGTCTGAAGTTCAATAGTTCCTTATCTTGTCGCCGCCCAAGAACCCAGGCGTACGCAAGCCCGCCTATGCCACTGCCTATCTCGACAGGACCTCCGCCTGTTCGTATATCAGGGGATTAAATCGGAAAAGGTCAAGCATAAAAATGCAACTTACCTGCATAATCCAAAACCCCCCACTTGAATCCCCATCCGTTAATATTCCAAGCCCAACAAGCCAGAGGACAATAAACGAGGGTCATCCACAAAAACGTGACAACCATGGCAGGTAGAACCCTGCCACGTTCTGCGATGCCACCCATAAGAATACCAACTGTCACACAGGCGAATTCCATCTGATAAAAACTGTATAACAAATCCGGGATCAGGGGGGAACCTGGGGATGGGTTGTCCAGGACGTTAATCAATCCAAAGTTGGCGAGATTTCCGATAAATCCGTTGGTCGCAGTCGGGGAAAAGGCTAGCGAATAGCCCCAGAAATACCACTGGAAGATGCATACGGCATTACTTGCAGTCACCGCCCAAATGAGAGACAGTGCAGACTTCCTTCTAGACAAACCGGAATAAAGGAATGCTACGAACAGCAGGGTCAGAAGAATTGGCTTTGGACCATCGGAAGAGCGTTGTGCGAACCAAGGCCTGGGACCATGAAGGACACCATTGCACCCGCGACAATGATAAAAGAAACATCCCCACGGTCGTATCTGGGCAGCATAGACAACGGTGAGTTTGAAGATTTAGTGCAGAAGTTTGATTGGCTCACTGGCTGGCATCTCCTGAAAAGTGACACGATAAGGAGGAAGGAGTGAGTATGGCGTTGATAAGCTATTTCTGCAGTCGAGTGACACGGCTTACTTGACAAGAGTGTATTGGCACCGAGAGATGACCTGCTGAACATCATGAGGCAGCGAAGGATGAGAGATATTAGTGCGTGTGTATCAGGACAATCGCTGGTGGCGGCTCTCTTCGCTTTGGGGGAAGTCGGGCGAGCTGCGAGAACACATTCACTCGAGGCCTGCTCCATTAACTAGCTCGGCAGCATCCGCGCGCGTGGGCCGATCGATTGATAATCAAAGCTTAACTGCCGTACACTTACCTAACTACTATCCAGCTCTCAGGCTGGGAAACCGGCCGAATGAACAGCATCTGTGCCACAATCAAGGGATTCGCGCAATCTCTGGACCTAGCTTACCTGTTTTGTTGTTTTGGTTTAACCCTACTAGTGGCTTCAACTTGGATGGGCGGGCGTTGCTAGGCAATCAGCCTGCAGCCCTATCGTGTGTCCTGAATTTGACCTCAAGCGGCCATGCGTCGCCGCGTGTGGCCCAACTGTAATAAGGCACGAGCGGAGCCGTAGTTCCATAGTTACGAGCGACGCCCGAGCGGCGTCGCTCCTTGTTCTCACGACCCCGCCTCGTCTTCCCGGCAGCGTTTATCAAGCCCGTTTCAACGCACGCACGCACCACCGCCTGCCTTGTTTATCGACCTCCGGCTCCTTGCACCCCTGGGATCCGGAGCGCCTGGCCGCCAGGCACTGCACCTGCAAGGCTTCCCTCGCAACCCACGCCTTATCCGGCAAGTCAGGTTCTGTTCTGGGCCGAAGAATGCGATTGCCCGCCCTCTCTTCCGTCCTCCCCTCTCCTGAACAGCGAGTGGACAGAGCGATGTCCAAAGAGTGTAGCCTACTCAGATTTATCAACATATGTGTAGGGCTGGCTCCTTTTCGTGTATATTCGCCACATCCATTTGATTCTTTACCTACATGAAGATAACTGAGAAGTTCAACGGGTGCCCTCACTTTGAGTTCAATTCAACGTACCTTTTTCATTGTCCGACGGTGGCGTCACTTTGGGAACGTTTCTGTGGCGCCCTTGAAGCCGGTGCTACTTACTGTACCTGCCTTGTTCCAGCCATGATTCACTTTACGCGTCCTCGTGCGTATCAAGGGTCTGCCTACGTTGCTCGATGCATCCATTCTCGTTCGATTACATCGTATGACCTCAAGTACGCCGACAAGCTCCTGCAGAAGGCCCAAGAGTGAGCACATCCTCTATTGCATACACGCGACACTGTACTAACAGAGCGTTGGCATACTCGTCGTGGCTTGGCGCTTGTTTTCTACAACTAAAGAAAGGGATTAGACTTGGAGGTGTTAAAATTGCAGGCTCGTGAGGAAGCCCGCGTTATGCAGAAGAATGATGCGGCTTCCCTTTTTGCATCATTTAAAAAATGTGACAATGAGCTCTCGCATGCAAAGACTCGGCCTGGTGTACCCAAAACTGCAAAAACACCCAGCACGCGCAAAGATAGCTGTCCAATAAAGGCGAGTGCCGCAGATGCAAAGTAACTCGTGCGTGTACCTACAGCAATACTCAAATCGCCCGCCTACCTACCAGCCCCTCTCCTCAATATTGAATCTCTCGAAAATCACGGCCATGCCACACACGTCCTCACAAATATCTACTCTGTGGACTGCGTATCATGCATCGCGGACCAAGGGTACTGGAAGAGGTTATATCTGTGCATCTCTCTCTTTGGAAACGTACAGTGCAATGACAAGCATCGCGAGAAAGTACCCGGTTTTCGTCGTGCCTGTACCGAGAGAATCTACCCCAGATCCATCTGCTGGCGAATCCTCTAGTACCGCGCACGAGTTCTTTTTCCTACAATGGGACTTCCATCCAGCCCCCTTGACTCCGTCCGCCCTGAAATCAAGCGCTTTTGAACCCGGAATTTCAAGTTCCGTTGGTCACGTTCCAGAACCCACTACCGTATTGTTTACGCCACTTCAAGAATACAAACTTCGCACGTCTTTCGCGACGCCGTACTTAGTATTAACATTTTATACAGATCTGTCGCAGTCGCATGGGATAGTATTGCTCCGCGGAGAGATCACACCATCCTCTACCTCGGCGTCCATACAGCCAGGGCAGCAGATCTCAAAACGCTTCCTTCTTAGTCAAGTTGACGCTCAGCTACTGGCGATGGGGCTTCAGAAGTTTTATTTATGGGGAGACGGCAAAGGGGATAGTGATCATGTTCTCGTGACTGAAACGCTTTTAAAGCAATTCCACAACGAACCCGAGAAGTTTAACTGGCAAGACCTCTTGGAGTCTTCGAACATCGTGGCTTAAGGTCGCTTCAGAGACGATCTAGATAGTGAAGAATGAAAGATGCCAATCCATTTATCATACTGATGTAATCAAGGGAGCTTTCTTCACCCATTCGTTTTGCACAAGCTCCTGTATGACAAATGTTGCAAAACCGAGTCTTGACAACGTAGTCCCAGTTTTACTGTCTCCTCCGTAACCAGCTACAACATCTCGACTACTAGAGTTGGTCAAGATTGGAATTCGGACGATCGTCCAGTCCAGTGTGGTCCCCTCTGTGCGAATGACGTTCCCGACAGCTACAATGTCAGTATACACTGTAGGCACCAATGTCTTTATACCCCAGACCACCAACGACCATTTCAGACTATGCTGATCGAGAGGATCGGTGATACTGGGAGTGCCGAGGGCGATGAGGCGCCTGATGCCATGCGCCGTCATAACCTTGATGATCTGTGAATATCCTCGCGCAAGAGGCTCTCCACTTGGGTAAGTTCCTCGTGAGAGCTTAGGACCGAGAGCGGAGAGAACGGCGTCTACATTCTGCATCGCAGTTGAGAGAGCGGACTCGTCGTCTAGCTGACCCTTTGAGATGGTTATCCGTGCATCGTTTTTGAACTCCTCAGGGAGTCTCTCCGGAGAACGAGCGAAAATGATGACCGTGTGGGAGGCACCGAGTGCCTCCTTAACAAGCAAGATGCCAGATGGACCCGTAGCTCCGAGGATGAGTAAATGCATTTCAGGAGGAACTTTCTCTCGAGGACTACATAAATGAAAGAGTTAGCGTGAGTGGGTAGATCCACAATTCTCCGCTCACCGAGTTTTGAAACACCAAGGCTGCCGTGACGCGTCCGATTTGTCTGAATTCCGTGAGGAGTGTTGGACTTGAGGAGAACAAGCTATTTAGTAAGCTGTGGCAGATGTATTACTGACTGTACGGATTATCTCATCAATTCGTATATAGTCTCGACCATAGCATAGGGGGACTCGGATACACTGCGAATCTTACTGCTGAACACCTATCATCTCGTCTGAGCTCGTCTACTACACTCGACATTACCCCTTTTATCAAGGAGCTCGGTGGTGACTGCTCCAAATGAGTGACGGCAAGGTGATGACGATTGTACTCACATGAGTGCAGACGACAGTCACTAAATAAAATACGCAAGCACACCTACTTCCAAAGTGGGTTCACACATCAACCCAGTTAACTGAGTGCCATCATCTAGGTTCACTGCAATCCCACTTGAAGAGGTGGAACCGGAGTAGATGTACATAGTGAGAACCCCTTTGAAAGGAAACCATCTACTTATCCATCCTGACATGCTGGTCCCAGTATGTCCCAGGACCACGGTGGCCGCATCTGACCAGTTTGACCAGAGCGAATGTACCTAGGGAACAGGGATCCTTGGCCAACTTCCAGCCTCCAGCGCTTCTTTCTCTAGCTCGAGTATAGCCTTCTCAAGTTCTTCCCCAGACCCCAGCTCAAGCTTCTCCATATCCCTCCCATAAGATCGACCGAACGCATCCACCACCCCCCTTACCACGTCATGGGCCTGAACCTGTTCCCCGGCCGCCAATGCAATGCAGCCGGCTTTCACATCTGCAAGCCCACAAGCAACCACATTGTCGAACCATGCCAGGGGCTCTTGGGTGACGTTCATTGCAAATCCATGTGTCGTGAGTCGGTGGCGCACTTGGACGCCGATGCTCGCCACCTTCGTCGCAGGGTCCAAAAATACGCCTGTGTGTTCCGACGGAACGTGCGCAAGATGGTGAGCACTCGACAGATAGTTTTGGATCATTTTCTGCATTTTGCATATGTAGTCGCGAATGCCGATAGGTGGGGAGGTGCGCCCAAGATCGAGGAGGGGATAGCCGACGAGTTGACCAGGTCCGTGATACGTTAGTTGACCGCCTCTGGAAGTAGCTACAAAGTCGGCGCCGAGTTTCGTCAGGCGGGTACGCTCTGTCTGAAGCTCGTGCTCGGAATGCCGACGACCAGACGTATAGACGGGGCGATGTTGCAACAACAAGAGGATGTCATGATGGGATGATGTGCCTCGGGAAGCGAGCTGAATCTGATGAATTCTCTCTTGTAGAGCAAGTGTCCTCGCATAAGGTAGTGGCGTTCGAAAATAGTGAAAAAACACAGGCGGCAAAGACATGCGAATGTTAGCGGAACAAGGCTGGTTCTAGTGATGACAACTTTGACATGCACGGCGGAACCAGAGTAGCCAGAGTAGTAAATCACTGATTAAACAATGACCCAGAATGTTCCCTCGTGATTTCACACGGCCGGTATAAGCGTACATCCAAGTAAAATACCTCAGCTTTGATTGCGACGTATGTCGAATATACTATGTACTTATAACCTGTGAACGGCCGCGGTTGTTGTCTGTCGTGTGAGCGCTGTGTCCGGAGAAAAAAATCGCCTCTGGTCGTAATCATCGTGCGTACCAGTGCGACCCGAAACTCCGTCGAGCCTGCCCCTTTGGTTTATTTGGTTTTCCCCGCGTCATATCCTCGTCTAATTATTCGGCTTGTCTCTGAAAGCGACGATAAGCAAACGAGCCGGCGCCACAGTTGTCAGCGAGCCCCATAGACCTGCTCGCCTTCGAACCTTGTTGCAGGATCCCTGGTTCTTTGATACTCATTCCTCGATGGCTTGCGGGGGTGTCATGACGTTCACCGCACAATGGAAACGAGTATGTACTTACGACGTTGACCTCAATTGAGCCGTAGCCAAAGCATGACTTCGGGATTTGTAAGAATTTATTCGGTTTCCTGGGAGTTTGATCACCTGAGGTGATGCAAGCCAGGAAAACAGGAGAAGACTCTCGTACGCACATGATTTTGGCGGAGCCGATCATCCGGAGTTTAGAAAGGGTAAACATGATAACGACGTCAAGGGCGCATAACTTTTGCGATCGGTGCGTGTTCGCAAGCTCGCTGACCGCTTCATAATCAAGGAAAAGTGGAAAGACCAAAGACGACATTAAATCATCCAAGAGAATATGCTATAGCCTCCCCGCTGCGCTGACCATGTCATAACCAGATGATGAACAGCGCTTCTTGTGACTTATGGAGCACTAGGCGTTCTCATGTCACTCTCGATCGTACGATCCCCCATTCTTTCCTCCGGCACCACGTAGCTATGCGTGGCCCTCGCGGCGCAAGAGCACTGCACGTAGAATATGGTTCTGAATTTACGAGAAAAACACAATTCTGACGTCCTAGGCTGCAGAGGACCCCCAGGCATTCAAGAAGCAAATCCGTTGTGATCTCCGGCCACATGCACATGCACCAGGCCAGGCACATTCATGATCGAAGACAGACGGAAGTTCTGATACTAGGAGGACGATGAGTACTATACCACCGTTTGGCTCGTCAGCCGGTCCGACTTTCTTCATCACCCCCAACTTATATTTGACTAGCATACAAGCCAATGGCATGCCCGTGATATGGTACTTGAATGTTTCGCAGGTTGTAAAATATTCTCGCCTCGTGAGTAAGGATACGAGTCTGAGGTGAAACATTGCATCCGAAATCTCCACGGTACGCGCCTCTTTCTCGTATACCCTCAAGAATGATGACCACCGTAGAGGAGAGCCCTCCACCTTGAATCGCGCACCATGTGTGCATGAGTATTTGATTACCACGCTCGTAGACCGCGGACTTCGAGTGCGTGTCTTTCTCACCATTGCGTTCATGTGTATTACTACCCTTCCCCTGAACGAGCGAGACTATCAACAAGCTCTGTTCTCTGCATTCAAATCATGCGTAACCATACCTAACACCAGAACACGGAATGATGCGCTGGTTGGATATCCGCGGACCATTGAAATTTGAACAGCACTATGACATGACGAAGCCAGTTCGACGAGGTCAAGTTCACTACGTCGATAATACAAACAGAAAAAAAAAGTACAAATCGTGTCTCGCATCGTACATGTGCATCGACGATGATTACTCAGTATACAGGTAGTAATAATATTAATTTGAAGGGACGAGTCACGAGGGATGGGCTGGACGTTGGAATAGGTGATTTCGCGATTCGATCAAAAGAATCTGACCTTGAAACTGCGCCGTTTGACGCACTGAGAGTGGGAACTCGAAGTCTTTCTCGTGCCCCATGACATATTGTCGTCCTCGAGCTTCTCAGCCTGGGTAAAAGTTTGTCCATCAAGGTGCGCCAAGAAAATTTAAGCTCACATAGCCACCGTCGTTGGGAGGCGCCACCGCCCATGGTGATAGCGATGGTGACTGGGTATCCTACAGCCAGTCTGGGAAAGAAGCAGCTGACCCACCACTGGCAGTGCATAAGAGATGCCCAATGGGGAAAGGAGGGCCATTAACCGCAATAGGGCAGCTACTCGATTTAATGGGAAGCAGAGATAGTGGGAACTCTTTGCATCACTTCATTGGCGGCCTTACTGGTGACAGAGTGCCTCGAGAGCGAAGAGAAGGGAGACATTGTCGGAATGAATCATTCGCTTACCTAACAACTATACAGTACCTAGATTATATCGCAGCTTCGCGTCGTACTGTACTTTGTCCGCTATCGCGAATAACACTAGCCTTTCTACGGCACACGACTTTTCAACAGACATGGCGCAGTTAGGAGGAGTTTGTACGGTTTGGATGACGAGTGGGACTGAATCATGCATGGGCTTCTCAAAGGGCTTTGGCAGGCGCCTTTTGTATTCAGGATCGAACGGACGTGGGTGCCGGATGAAGGGACGTAATACACCCCGGATCCCACTTCGAATCTCACTAGATTCAGCCACCGCAAGGATCTCGCAGTCGAATGACCGATGCAGCCTCGGCCCTCAATGTCTCCAAAAATTGAGTTATGCCAATTCGGGAGAGGCACGACCACGAGCCATTGGATTGGCGCGGACATTCGCGACAGTTGGTCTCCCTGTTCACATCTTATAACGCCGGTCCGAGTACCAAATGATTTGTCAGAGGTTGTATTCAAGTCCCCGCGGGGTAAAATTAGACTCCAATTTGTACTGGTGAACTACGGACTCATAGATTAGCCAGCTGATGAGTCTTCTGGTACGCTGTTCAATCCTTGGTAGGCCCAAACTGTAACTTGCCGGATGACTCGGATCATTGATGCCTCTGCAACACATATGGTGAGTACCTCTCGACCAGGTGATTAATTTGCAGTTGGCGAAATAATTTATTTGTATTGGAGGAATTTTTTACAACACCAGTTGCGACGCTCCGAATGATGCGGCGTTCGTGACGGTCCGGGCAAGATTCGGAAGCGCGCTGTTCACGGTGACACCAGACGAGTGACGTTGAACGTTGAACAATACTGCGCAGGCTTCCAGGCGTGTGATGACATAATCGTTGTCTTACCACAGTGGGACAGGTTCATCTCATCTCCCCCCAGTCGCTGCTTTGTGTATCCCCACTTTCTTTCTCAAACCCCACCGATTGAAAGCTGGTCACCAATAGATACAGCATTATGAAGGGCTTTACCAAAGCTATCAAGCGGTGAGTAATCCCGTGAATCCGAGTAGACCTGCCTTGAGATCGCACACGTCACCGCAGTCGATCTAACAAATCGCTCTCATTCGGAGACTAATGTTACTCATACAGGACACCTCACATGGTCACCTCGAAAACCGGTTTCTCAAAGAGTGAGTAGGATGTGAATCTCTACCGCTAGCCATGACTTCAGGTTGTTCTCAGAATCGTCCGATCCCGAATTTGACGGTTACAACGCTCATTTCACAACCCTCGAGCACTCCACAGAGAAGTTACTGAAAGATACGAAGGCTTACACCGACGCGGTTACAGGTATGCAGTTCAACTGACGGTACCGTTTATTATCAATGTCAATTGTTATATTTCGAAGCTCTGTTGAATGGTGCCAATGGTTTCGCAAATCGCTTTAGCTTTGTCTATTCACCATTGTCTGGCGAATACGACTTGGGTGCCAAGCACCCAGGATCTGCCGGCACAATCGCGAATACTCCTACTTATGCACAATACATGGATGAACTGCGTTCCGCCATCGCACCGGAGCTTGAACTCATTGAGAGTCGTGTAGTTGGTCCCGTCAAAGAATTCCAAGGCATCTTGAAAGTCATTAGGAAGACGATCACTAAACGTGACCACAAGTTGATTGATTATGATCGATTCAACAACTCGTTGACCAAGCTCCGCGAAAAGAAGGAGAAAAGTTTGAGTGACGAGAAGAACTTGTTCAAGGTGCGTAACCGGTGCACGTGGACAAACTTTGGACTAATGTTCCGTCTTACCATGTTCCGTCTTACCCGTCATTTTAGCTCGAACAAGACTTCGAGGTAGCAACGAACGAGTATGACTACATCAACAACACGTTGAAGCAAGAAATCCCCAGATTCATGCAATTTGCGACCCAGTTTATCGATCCATTATTCCACTCCTTTTATTATATGCAGTGCGTCCAACTCTCGATCGTTTAAAACATGCCAAATGACACTGTCTTTCACGACCAGGCTCAATATTTATTACCTATTCCTTGAGAAGATGAATACCTTTGCTGAGAACAAGTACGATGTCACCAACTGTCCGGCCTCGAAGATCCAGTCTGATTACGAGAACAAACGCATGGATGCTTGGAGCCAAATCGAGGACCTTGGTATCACTAAACGAATCATCTCTACTTGTGCGTGGATCATTCATTCAGCTGGGTTTAGCCACTGTACCAGCTCACTTTTTTGAAATAGCCAAGCTCGTTCAAGCGAAGCGCGCGGAAGGCGGTGTCATAGGGCGCACCCCTAGTGCAGCAACCACATCAAGCGCCGCAAGTTTCTCCTCTCGCCCTATGGCATCCTCTGCGCACACTGGTGGTTCGTCATTTGTGAAGAAGGCACCACCACCGCCTCCAGGCCAGCCAACTGCACCACCGCCCCCGTATTCTGTCACGAATGACTGGAATGGTGCCGCTGCTGTCGCCACGAAACGGCCACCTCCACCTCCTCCACTCAAGCCCAAACCGAAGCCTGAGCCTGTGATTGAGTATGTTACAGCTCTGTACGATTTCGACGCACAGGTAGGTCGTAATCCCCACTTAGAGCGCCATTTGAACCCGCTACGTCGCTTAGGCAGAAGGCGATCTGTCGTTCAAGACTGGTGATCGAATTGAGATTGTGAAGAAGACAGATAATCAGGAGGAGTGGTGGACTGGCCGTCTGGATGGAGTGGAGGGAGTCTTCCCGGGAAACTACGTACAATGTTAAGACCATTTCATGAGGGACATTCACGATATCATCTCAAGGACAAGCGGAGTTGTATGTATATGTATATGAGTGGGGGTGGTGACATAAATGGCTCCTGAATGTCAGAATTTGGTCAGAACCGCGACCGACTCGATTGTAACGTTGACTCGAAACACTCACATCGTTGTCTATTCTAACTGCACTAGGACAGACCATATCACTCCTCGTAATGCCTATCAATCAACCCTCCAATCAGATAAAGTTGGTAGCTCGCATTTCGTAGCACACTAGACTTACGCCTCACTCCTCAAGACTAACGAACGTGTCCATCGTTCGCCTGAAAAAGGGCGGAAAACGTTTCGAGGTATGTGACGATCTGGCATGCCAGCCGCGTTTATGCCTAAACTCAGATCGCAGATTGCGTGCTACAAGAACAAAGTACAAGAGTGGCGAAATGGCGTGTCAGTCTGCGTCCTAATATACCTCTGCGCTGCCTCACTTCGCATTCAAGCGAGACAGATCTAGACGATGTCCTCCAAATATCGAACGTGTTCACGAACGTCTCGAAAGGCGAGATGGCCAAGTCGAACGACCTGCAAAAGGCGTTCGGGACGTCGTCGGTGAACGACGTCGTGAAGGAGGTCCGTCTTATATGCTGTTGGTCGTCACCTCTGCATGCCGAGGCGCTTCGCGTCTTTTCCAGATATTGAAAAAGGGAGAGATGCAAGTCGGCGAAAAGGAGCGCGAACACGACCTCGCTTCCATGCGCAAAGAAATCGCGACGCTCGTGGCGGAGAAATGCGTCGATCCTGCGACGCAGCGTCCGTACCCGGTCGGCATCATCGAGAAGGCGATGGCAGAGGCGGGCGTGAGTGTCAAGACGGGAAAGAACGCAAAAAGCCAGGTGGGTGGTTTACTTACCAGTCACCGTTGGTCCGAGCCGATGGAGCTGTAGGTATCGGAAACTTTGCGGCTTATTCAGGCCGGATCGAAACTGCCAATTCAACGTGCGCGGATGCGCGTCCGTGTAGCGGTTCCAGCTGCAGACGGTGAAGGATTGGAAGAACGGATCAAATCAGTCGCCGAGCAGGTCGAGCGAGAGGACAAGGCAGATATGTGGGAATATGTGAGTTTGGCCTTATAGGCATTTGCACGTTCAGCTGACTCGGGTATATCAGGTCATGTTAATTGATCCCCCTCAGTTCAAGACGCTCGCTGATCTGCTTCAAAATGAGTCCAAAGGAAGAGGACGCCTCGAAACCCTCACTTTTGCTGCAACAGCAGATAACAATTAGATATGCTGCAGTCACCGCTCGTCGTCTCAACTTCAGGCAAGGGCTAGAGCGGAATACGTACTCGAGTCTTGAACTGCGCTTCTTGGTATGCAATGTCAACAATTTATAAATCCTGTTACATCGTCTGCAAGTTCACTCCTACTCGCCAAACACAATGCTAGCTCCGTGGTATTATATTCAGCGTTATCTCTAATTGATTTTCCACTAAGCTGACCGACGCCCTGCACACGGTAGGGTTAATGGCGTCAAGATTTGAGGGTTCAAGGCAATCGTGACGTACCCATCTAGGTCCTGTACAATATAATCTAAAAAGCCACCCACCTCTCTCAGGAGCATTTGGGGTTGATGAGAAGTACACACAGCAAGAGTTCGAGCGCCGGCTGCCCGCCCAGCTTTGAGTCCAGAAGGTGCATCTTCGATTACGAGGCCTGATGTATATTGAGAGATCGCGAGCGAACTCAAAACGTTAGACAACCCACACTTTTCGGGGGGTGTATCGAGCATAGCCGCACCCGCGATGTACGGGCCTGGTTTGGGTTTACCTTCGGTGACATCGTCAGCTGTCACATAGCCTTTCTGTGGTATCGGAAAGGAGCACTTGGCGATGGCGAGGCCCGCGTAAAATCTAGATGCTGGCAAGATTATCATCACCAGTTGCACACAGATCCCGTCTAGGTACATACCGGAAGTGACGATGGTCCATTTATCTGGCGCAATCTCGCTGAGCTGGATCCGAATGGTAAACTGGGAGTGTTTGTCGCCAATGAGTCCGATGGTTACCTCGTTCAGTATCTTCTGGGCACCGTTGAGGACTTGAGGGCCCAGGCCGTCCCTTTGGTTGGCTACCAAGAGTTCGAAACGCATGATCTCTTTCTATGACGTATTTGATTTGTACCCTGCTCGCCTAGTGATGGTGCGACTCACCTGTAGCTCTTCCTCATCCGTGATTCGGCAGTGCTCGCGCAAGGTGTCCGCTAGTCTCCTCCCGTGGGTTAGGTGAGCGATATTGCTAGGTAGATAGGTGTACTGCTTGCGGAATTCATCCCATGCGTAGATAACGCCGGGAGTAGAGTCGATGAGTGTGCTGCCATTGCAAGGGATATCAGCAACCGAAGGCTGAGTCGATTCGATCGCCATTACCCATCCAGATCGAAGAGTATCTGTGCAGAACGGTGAAGTCGTCGGGTCAAGAGAACGATGAAAAAGTGATACCGTACCGCGTCGACCCGGACTCTACTAGTCTCGTGTTCCATCGTTGCGGTCCAAGCCGTTTCAGGAATCAGCGGCGCCTCGGCAATATGTCTCCACGCGTAGTCATCACCATGAAGTACAGCCCTGAAGGCACACGTTCGCTCGCTTGATTACTGTCCTTCAAGTTTCAACTGCGACTTATGAGGCTGTCCACGCTCGCTACACTCGTGCTCTCTAGTCTGAGACAAGCTTCGGCTAGTCAGCACCCCAGACAGGTCAACAGGTCAGTCTACCGGCGACGTCATGCGTGACCTTCTTCTGATCTATCATCATCTTGCCCAGCTCTGACCCAAATCAAACCTCCCTCACCCTCGAATCTTCCGTGGTCGCCTCAAACTTCGCGCAAGACGGTGTGAACACGACTGGTTCTGAGTCTGGCGAAGTTGCTTCGCTCACGTCTCCCAACAACTTCATCAACTTTTGTGCCACACTCCCTAACCTTCCTATCACCAATGGTCAGCAACTCACGAACGGCTCTTGCAACCCTGCTCCAATGGGGGTAATACCTCCTGCCTCCAGCATGCCGAGCCTGAAATTCGTCACACCCGTCAACCTCGCTGTTGTCGCGCCGAACACGACCATTCAAATTGCGCTGGCCACGAGGAACTTTGCGTCGGGATCGTTTGTTAATCCACAGACGAACTACATGGCAGCACCTCAGCAGCTTGATGCGACAACTGGATTCATTCAGGGACATGCACATGTCGTCGTCGAGGCTCTCAGCTCACTCCAGCAGACCACTCCCACAGACCCAACTCAGTACACAGCCTTTGTGGCGCTGAACGTTAACGCCGACGCCAACGGTCATTTGTTTGCCAATATCAGTGGTGGTCTCCCCAATGGCGTGTACAGGCTATCAACCCTCGTCTCTGGGGCGAATCATCAGCCCGTGTTTTTGCCCATCGCCAAACGCGGTGTTTCGGATGACACGATCTACGTGAGTTTGAGTTCCATTGAAAACGATGTTTTGGTGATGTTTTGGTGATGTATACATCTTCAGCTTACTGTTGGGACGAGCGGCGTCGCCCACCTTTCACCTCGCTTGCAGTCGATAATTGCAGCGATGGTGATCATTTTTTTGTTTAATGTTGCATGGTGACACATGTCCGCAATAGAACTCTGGGAACTACTCGGCATCGAGTACAGACGCTAGTGAACGGGCGCTAGTGATATATAGCCAGTTGTATATGCTTTGTTGTTATGGGAGGCGGATTATGATTGTATATACATGCCGCTATGCGCAGTGAATTCTGCAGCCCCTTTGCACGCTCCCTCCCAGCGAACGTTTCGAGGGGGGGCCCATCCTAGTAGCGTTGGAGTAGCAATTGGCCGATATTACCTTGCTTGACAATGACAAGGTTTCGGTCGCCCCCCATAATTCGTGGGAACGCGGCCGACAGAATCGCCTGCCTGTTATGGGTAGCTACACATCCGACAGAACTTCCTTCCGGCTGGCCCGCACCCTGCCCGACTCGCGAGGTGCACACTGCGCTAATAGACTGGTACTGTTACCCTCTCTGCACACGCCGTGTTGCCGATTGTCCTCGCTTGCTGCCAATGGTTGTCTAATAGGAATGACTACAGATCTGCACGGGTAACCCCGCACCCGCGCCTTACCCGCACCCGTGACCCGTGGGTACCGCATTTTGCGGGTACGGGCGCCAACCCATCGTGGATCGCGGGTAACCCGTGACTCAGCGCCACGCCCTCGCCCACTCTCACTCACGACGACAGCTACGACGACGACGCCACGCCCACTCCCTCGTATAGCCGCGACGACAGCGATGACGACACGCCCATGTCCAAGCTCCTCGTCTCGTGACGGTAGCCGCAACGACGCAACAAAGACGCTGACGCCGCGCCCTCGCCTCGGCCTCGGCCTCTCACCCTCTCACCCATTCCCTCGCCCCCACCCTTCGCGAC
>JBBPLT010000342.1:0-30080 GCA_038089955.1 Strobilomyces dryophilus | reverse complement strand
GTCTGCCGAAGGCAGACGGATGAGCAGTTCCCTTGCGGGTTACTAAGCCCTAGCGTCCGAGTCCTAAAGAGGATCACGTTCCGGGCCGTTCCGAGCTCAAATCCGTCCACCTGTCCCTCTACTCGATTGGGGTAACCCCTTTAACGAGAGACTACGTTGCCCACTTATGGGGCCCGGACCTAGTCCGGGAACTGTCGCCGCCACGGCAACACAAGCCTTGCCAGGCTTGCCGGGTTTAGGCCTAACTCCAAGTGGGAGGGCTGCCGCATGACCGGATTCGTAGTGCAACACCCTCACGGGGTGGTATAGGGGGTTTCGTCACCTTATGACTCATCAGCCGGGTTGTAGCCCCCGGGACCGCCCATTTGTCCTACTAGAACACGCTTTCCTAGTAGTGAACGGAGTTCTGTATTTGCCTTGGCCCACTTAAGCGCCCGACTTCCTTTTTCGGTAACTTTTGAGAGTCGCGACTCGGCGTTCACCGAGTCGCGGCACACCTATTGCGTGGCACCCCAAACCAATGGACCATTGGAGCAAATATTTTGATTAGGAGATTTGCACGGGTTACTGTGCTCCGATTTCTTTGATTCTTTTTTTATTTGAAAGCCCTTATGGTCTATTTTTAACCCCTCTACGAGGTAATTACGTAATCGGATATTTGTCGTGCAATTAAATCTTTGATGTAACTTGCATGAAATGAAAGATTCAGGTGCCGCGGGCCGGCGCGGAGCGCCGGTCCGTCGGCACGTTTTGTGGGCATTCTACATGCATATAGCTATATTGTGTACACTTACCACTAACCGCACTTTTGTTTTCTTCTGGAGTTATGGTTGAATTACATTTTAATAAAGATTGAGTAACATCGGCTTAATTGTATTATAAACATCATGTTATTATGTTCTCGGACATTAAACCATAAATACATTTACAATTCCCCTTGTACCAAATTTCACTCGAGCATCCTGCAGTGGAGATATCAATATATCTTTGTTTTACTACGATCTTGTAGGAAATTGCTCACCGCGGCACAACACGTGACGCTGTGGGCTATAGTAAAAGGGTTAATTGCTACATAGGATGTCTGTAACAAATTACTCCGTACCGATTTGGCGTCTACATAGTACAATCCTGTGTTACGCACCTGTTCTCATCTTGTGCTGCGATGAAGGTTTCCTTTTTAGGCGACGTGATCAGTAATCGTGATCAGTATATCTGATACCCACCCGTAAGCATTACCTTTCACTGTCTTAGGTGGCTCCGTAACCATTCTTCAGTAATTGGTGCCACACGCATGAAATCTGACATTCATAGTGCGTTGTCTGCTTTGTTGCCGTGCCGATGTCCTCAGCAATGGCTTACGCATTTGCATAGTGTAATACCAAAATGAAGACTTACCTCCCGCGGCGCACTTTCTACGGCCACGGACTAGGTTATGTCACTGTATTTTAATACGTAGTATCCTCTAACATTTCCCTTGTACCGTTCGTCGTTTCAAATAGTACGTTGTTGCCGTGCGTGTGTCTCCCTAACCTCCTTGTTGCGGCTTTCCGCATTTGGAAGGTGATCAGTGTGATCAGTCCTCCGATGTCAGAATCAAGGCTGCCAGCCGCGGCGCACTTTCTACGGCCGCGGACTAGGTTATGTCACCGGATTTTAATATGTAGCATCCTCTACCATTCCCCTTGTACCGTTTCCCCATTCAGATTGTGCATTGTTGGAGGTCGACTTTACCTAGCTTCCGTTTGGACGGTGATCAGCGTGATCAGTCGCCCAGTTTGGTCGCTGTATTTGCCATTGTTTGATGTCCTTCCACTCAACCGCATGCCACAAAGTTCAGATGTTGGACGACGTGAACGTTGTCTTTTCCCGTATCCCGTGGCGACGTGAACGTCGCTACTTCTTTCTATACATTTAGTTGTTTTTCTTCCTCATACCCACGTGGCGACGTGAACGTCGTTACTTTTTTCTATACGTTTGTGGTCGTCTCCTTTCTCATACCCGTGTGGCGACGTGAACGTCGTTATTTCCTTCCATACGTTAGGGTTTCGTACGCGTGGCGACGTGAACGTCGTCCTCTCTAATACCTGCGTCACCGTAAACGCCGTGCTCCTCTTACCAATTTAGCGCCGTGAACGTCCCTGTTTTCTCCCTGACTCTCATTTGTTTAGGCCGTATGCGCACCGAAACGTTCTCTCGAGATTGTCTCTTGGACGAGAAGGGTTGCTGTTGGGCCAAAGAGTGCGCAAGGTATGTTCTCCATTAATATGTGGTGATACGCTGCCCGGTTTTTTTGTCCCTTCTTTCTCCCAGTGTCGCCTTTCAACCTGTTCCTATTCGCGAGCCTGACTGTTAGTCCTCTCGTGGATCAGGACGGGTTCGATCTCCTATTGCCTGGTTCCTTTATCATGGGTATCTTTGTCACGTCCCTGTTCTTTTGATTCCCTCCTTCGATTCTGCTTTTATTTTTCCTCACTCCTTTTGTTGACACGAACGTCACCTTTTTGTTGGTCTTCATGTCGAAACTTATGACCCTTTCGGTCTGTAGCCGTTCTCCAGCTGAAGACCATTTCCGAGGACAAGATCGTCTAAAACATGATCGGCAATCTTCCCGCGGAGTGGGAGTGGATGCATCCCGTGCAAGGCCGCCTGCGTGCCCACCCCATTGTCAATGCCGTCAACGTCTTCCAGGGAAAGCTCGACTGCGTGCAACGAAGAGTACGACTTCGTGTCGACGCGCTACACCTGCTTGGAATTTGTGTTCGAGGAGCTCTGGGACCCACGCACTGTCTGGTCCCCACTTTCTAGGTCGGAGCCAGGTTGGTGAGTTCAGGGAGATGTCATGGGCGACGTTACATCCGAGAAAGTCGAGGCAGCAGATTGACGACCCGTTGTCTTCTACAATGGAGATGCCGGTGTGCGTGCGGTATTACGCAGCATTCGAATACATTCAGGAAGTTTTAAAAGGTTTTCTGGTATTGAACTTAATCACATCTGATTTGAAGTCCAAGGTGTTGAAGCATAGACAGCGGCAGCAGTCGTTCAAGGTCTTGTGGCTACTCTCGCAAATCAGCCTTACTGTCTGAGTGGCCTCGCTTGATTTGTTCTCTCTTTTTGTGAAACATACGCGTGCGTGGCATGAATTTTGGGAACGTTTACTATTTAGATTTGAAAATGACGAGGTTCTGATACGGGTGGTTGTCATGCAAGTTTTGGAGAGGTGTGATGCGTCGTGGCGGCGTCGGCGACTTTCCTGACATCGTATACAGGTGGCTCTCGAGGAATAGATCAAACAGGTCAATGAAACTCGGATCAGTTACACCCTAGACCTTGCCAACTACCAGGTTCTCGCTAGGGATTGGAGGTACAGCATAGTGAGCCCATTTTGGCGAAAGACTACCTGAAAATCAACAATTGGCTTGCACGACTAGAATCTTTGATGAGGTTTTCCTTAGCCGGCCTACTTTGTGATGTCCTTGTTAGCTGCAGTCCTTCTACGCCACTGGGTCTCCCTTGATCATAGATCAACTCATGTTATGGACGTAGAAATACGCTGCTTAACTCAAGGAACGTTCCCATGGGACCCTTGAAACGATCTCGCAGGCTCGCTGATACTGTCTTACGTGAGCTGAACCCTGTCATGCGACGCTAATATGAACATCTTATCATTGAGCTTGTCCACCGATGAGACGTCGTGCGCACATTCGCGCCACCGACATCAAATCTTTGACGTGGTTCTCTCACATGCGTTTTTGCTTGGAATGGTCAGCCAAGAATCCTCTCGACCGTTTTGCCATCTGTAGATAATGATCCCTTACGGGTGGGATTACTGGGAGTTCCAGATCGTCTGTGCAAATACTGTTAACGTACCATGTCTACCTGACCTTGGTTGAGGCCTCTGACAGCCAGCTTAGTTGCTCACTATTTAGTTCGGCTGGGGCTATGCTCTAGGCCTGTTTTCTAGCGTTTGGTCCAGGTAAAACTAGATCTATCAAGCCTCTTGGCTTCCAGCCTGGTTCATTTTATATGGTATTCTAACCAGGTGATCAGTGTGATCAGTCCTCGTATGTCAGAGCAAAGATTCGGCGGCCGCGGTGCACTTTCTACAACCGGACTAAGTTGGGTTACTGGATTTTAATATGTAGCATCTTCTACGATTCCCCTTGTACTGTTCTCTACTTCAGATAATGCGTTGTTGCTGCTGTGCAGAGGTCATTCCTAACATTGTCACGGCTTCTGCGTTTGGAAGGTGATCAGCGTGATCAGTCCTCGCATGTCAGAGCAAAGACTAGCTTGCCGCGGAGCACTTTCTACAGTCGCGGACTAGGTTAGGTTACTGGATTTTAATATGTACCATACTTTGTGATTCCCCTTGTACCGTTCTCTACTTCAGATAGTGCGTTGTTGCTGTGCAGATTTTATGCCACTTGGGCTCCTACGATTGGAAGGTGATCAGCGTGATCAGTCCTCGCATGTCAGAGTCAAGACTTGCCTGCCGCGGCGCATTTTCTACAGTCGCAGACTAGATTAGGTTGCTGGATTTTAACATGTACCATACTTTGTGATTCCCCTTGTACCGTTCTCTACTTCAGATAGTGCGTTGTTGCTGTGCAGATTTTATGCCACTTGGGCTCCTGCGATTGGAAGGTGATCAGCGTGATCAGTCTTCGCATGTCAGAGTCAAGACTTGCCTGCCGCGGCGCATTTTCTACAGTCGCAGACTAGATTAGGTTACTGGATTTTAACATGTACCATCCTTTGTGATTCCCCTTGTACCGTTTCCACATTCAGATTGTGCATTGTTAGAGGTTGACTTTACTTAGCTTCCGTTTGGACGGTGATCAGCGTGATCAGTCGCCCAGTTTGGTCGCTGTATTTGCCATTGTTTTTCTGCCGTTCAAGCGCATACCACAAAGATGATGGACGATGTGAACGTCGTCCTTTCTCGTATACCGTGGCGACGTGAACGTCGCTACTTATTTCTATACGTTTGTGGTCTTCTTCTTTCTCATATCCACGTGGCGACGTGAACGTCGTTACTTTTTTCTATACGTTTGTGGTCGTCTCCTTTCTCATACCCGTGTGGCGACGTGAACGTCGTTATTTCCTTCCATACGTTAGGGTCTCGTACGCGTGGCGACGTGAACGTCGTCCTCTCTAATACCTGCGTCACCGTAAACGCCGTGCTCCTCTTACCAATTTAGCGCCGTGAACGTCCCTGTTTTCTCCCTGACTCTCGTTTGTTTAGGCCGTATACGCACCGAAACGTTCTCTCGAGATTGGACGAGTAGGGTTGCTGTTGGGCAAAAGAGTGCGCAAGGTATGTTCTCCATTAATATGTGGTGATACGCTGCCCGGTTTTTTGTCCCTTCTTTCTCCCAGTGTCGCCTTTCAACCTGTTCCTATTCGCGAGCCTGACTGTCAGTCCTCTCGTGAATCAGGACGGGTTCGATTTCCTTTTGGCCAATTACCTCAAGGTGGATGTATCTGTAACGTCCGTGTCGTTTTGACTCCCTCCTTTCTATTCCACTTTTTTCTTTCGCTCTCGTTGACACAACCTTCATCTTTTATTGGTCATCATGTTGAAGCTCTTGGAGTGGCGTTAATGTCATTCTGTCATTTGGTTTTTCTATTCTTTGGTTGATTCCGTCTCGCTCTAATATGGCGTGTATATACATTCTTTTTATTATTCTGTGCCGACGTGAACGTCGGTCTTCATCTTCCTCTCCTCTTCTTGCGTGCGATGCCGATCGACTGTTTGGTTTCTCCGAGTAAACGTAGATACTGTGTTGTCCGTAGTCTCAGAAGCACGTCGTGCAAGTCCCATTATATTCGCCATGTCACGTGCGTCACATTTCGCTCGCCTGTTGGGTGGAACTGTCCCATCTTATTGGCCCGTCTTTTAGAATCCATCCACCTCACACGACTTCGTGGTACTATGCCGGTCACAGCAAAGTGTGTGTTTTACTTACTGTGGAGTTTATCTGACGTTACTCTGAACAGGTGCAAGCAATGCAACGGGAGATTCCGCGACCTTACAACCCATGTCCGTGTTGTACATCAGAATCACACGAACGTGACGTATCGGGGTGATTTTTTTCTCGCTGATGTTTTATGTGACTTATGGTCGCGCATATAGGCAACGCTATGACTCTGCAGCGTTTGCAGGACGGCCAATTTTACTGTCCTTGCGGAGACTATTGCAATGTGAATCCCGATTTACTCAGGACTCACTTGAGATCGAGCTGTCGGTCCAACGCGGAATCTATCTTTTCCGAATTTCTCGAGTCGTACGAAAACGACGTTCACGCTAGGGAATCAAACTCACCTGTCCCATCTTGTCACGACGAACGTGACGAAGAAACTTGTCTTATGTCCTCTTTGGATCGTCGATTTGATCCGGATGACGCATGTATGCGTTTCGGTAGTGATGAACCTCGTCCGTATGACGAGCTCATTGACGATGATCATGGTAAATCGTTCCGTTGTGCGGATCTGTGTAATGGGTAATGGATATTTTCTATCAGAGCCACTCGAACAAGCCAGTGTGGTGTCCGCGGGAGCTAGCGTGCAAGGCGATGCAGAAGGGTGGTCCTTGCCGTTACCTCCTGAAATTGTTTCTTCTCACTTGGATGCCCTGGCTCGCTCTGGCCTGAGCGTTAATCTCGCCTATAAACTTGTCATCTGTCTCGAATGCTCTGAAGCTCTCGTTCACGAGCATATTCGTGCTCACGTCGCCAAGCACCGTTTGCCTTGTCCCTCGGATGACGAGTTAGGTGTAATTCTCGAAGAATTGGATCTGATGCATCCTCTCCCTCTCTCTTCCTCTACCGTCGTTGCTCCCATTGTTGGTCTTGAGCTCGTCGATGGCTTCGTCTGCTCTTGTGGCATTGCAGTTGCCTCTAAAAGCTCTCTGCTCCGCCATCGAAACGATTGTAAAGCGGCCTCTACATCAGAAGCGTGTATCGTTCACCGGATCTTCGGTTTCAGGGGCCATCAGGTCATCGTTCGCGTTGATCCTAACCTTGCTGTCGAGCGTCCTCAGGGAACTTTGGCTGAATACATGTCGGTCATGCGTCCAAGAGAGGATCGTTCGTTGGTTCCCCTCAACCCTTCCGGTGATGCTCGGAAAACAACCGCTTTTCTTGAGCGATCTCGTTGGCTTCGAGTCGTGGACGGTTATTCCACTCAAGAGCTTTCTTCTTTGGTTGCTCTTCCTGCGCACGGCGATGCACTCCATCCTGTCGTCCACGCCGTCAAGACCATGTTCAAGCAGATGTGCGATGAGGTGGAAAATATGGAGGTCCTTCCGCGAAGACATATTCATACTCCTAAGGGGTAAGCCAAGTCTGATAGCTCTTTACTGTCGATTTTCAACCGCTCCCCAAGGAGTCTTGATACTCCCGAGCTCGAGAATAAACCGTTCGGACGCCCTCAGACTGAAGACTATGTTTTTCGATGTGCCAATCACTGGGGCATGTATATATGCGCACTTTTGCGCTCGCTGGACAAGTCTCCGTCTATGTTTACGCTCTCGTCGCAGCAAGTCGAGTATTGTCGCACGCTCAGTGATGCCTTGGCAGAGAACGCCGATCTGTCAGATCCCTTGCTTTCCTTATCCTTTTCATTGATGTCTGCTTATACCTCCGACGTGCAAAGGGATAATTCTCTTTGTCCCCTTAGTCGGTTCATTACCTTCTGGCATCTCCGCGAAGACAGTACCTTCCAACCCCCTTCGTCGATCTCTCCAAACCTCGCCTCGCTTACTTTTTGTTTCCGAGCTATCGCTATCTTGCAAGCACGCGCATGCATGCTTGTTGACCCGGCCATTGTTTTCATGGAGTGCGTTTTTTCTTTTCTTGCAGAATTTTGATTGACGTTCTTCAAGGTACTACGCTCGAAATCTTCTTCCATTATTGAAAGAAGGATATCCTTCCCCTTTCAATGCTCTGCGACAGCTAACACATCTCGTCAGCGCGTATGCTTTCAATTCTGCAAAGCTCCCTGACATGCACTGGAACCAACAACGCGATACTCTCAGCGTCAGAGGACTACCATTGAAGATCGATCTTCTGCCGAAAATGGTTCAAGCCCTGTGCTCCGAGGCTGAGTTATTACTGGAAAAACTTCTGCTCGGAGCAGACCGGCGGTCTTTTGATGATATTATAGGTACTGCTATCGAGTCCAGCGACCCTCTGAAATGGCCCGTGGACCCCCTACGTAACACTGATAACGGTTTCTCTTTCGTTCATTCGCCCGATAATCCATTCCACCCATTCCTCGACCTTGTGCTCCAGCATATTCATTCCGATTCTGCCGTCTTCGATCGCTTTCATCTTCGAGATGCTCAAGGACATCTTGTTCATAAATCTTGTAAGTTTTCCGAGATCCTGTTGTAACAACATTCATCTTTCGGACAGTCGCGATTTGGACTTATTTGCATGTCCACCGAGAATTCGTGCATCTGCTCATGGTGCTCGCCCATATATCTACTCCTGGTGTTGCTCGGGGTACGGAACTCAGTTCGCTCCGCTCTGTTAATTCTCTGGACGGCCCTCGTAATTTTTATTTTCTGTCTGGGACGTGTGCTATTATTTGTCATTACCTCAAAACTCGAAGTATTACCGGAAGAGACGGCTATGTCGCCCATTTCCTTCCGAAGAGTGTCTCTCGTCTTTTCATTTACCTGGTTGGTCCTGTACGAGAAGTTGTTGTCGCGTTCGCTCGTCTGCTCTCGAGTGACGTCGATGCTTATCGGGACTACCTTTATGTTGTTAATGGCAAGACCGTCGATAGCGGCGCTTTTAGCAACATTCTTCGCGGTTACACAGCCGCACATCTCAAGATACCTCTCACTATCGCCCCGTTTCGTCAGGCCCTGAAGGCGATTTTGCGTTCTGTCTTCCATCATCATGAAGATGCAGATTCTCCTGACGACCCTATCGACGTTTCTTTTGGTCATTCGACGACTACAGGGAACACTCGGTACGGTCTCGTGTACAACGATCTACCTGGACTTACAGAGAACGTTTATGCCGGTGCCATGAACCTGGCTTTTCGCTATCATGCATGGTTGGGCGTCGGATCACCCTCCGACTCGGCACTTTCTATTGAACGCCTAGAATCTTCGCCGTGCTCTGCCCCCCCGTCGGATTATGGTCGCCTCTTGACTCGTCTGGAACGCGTACTTCCCGTCCTCGAGGCATTTGGTGGTCAGTACGGTACTGATCATGCGACCATCCAGGACGGGATGATGAGCCGTTACGTGCCCCTGATCCAAGATACGATATCCAACACACTTTCTCATAGAGTCCCTTGGTCCGCTCATCTACGCTTACCTCCGGCTCACACTCAAGACACCGTGCTGATCCACGATTCCCGAGTCGGGTATCTTCGTTCTTTGTTTAGACGTCAAAATATTTTTTTTCGGTCGCTGGAGCAAGGCCAGGCGATCGAACTTGTTTGTCGTCGTCATCCTCACGTTCTCGTCGTTCTGCGTACTGGTGGGGGCAAGTCCGCTGTCTATCAAGCCCCGTCTTTTATCAAGGAAAATGGATTCCGTGTCGTAATCATCCCTTACATTTCTTTGATGGAACAGGCTCTCTCCGACGCATCTGCGAAAGGTGTACCCTACTGCGTGTGGTCTCCGTCTACCCCCGACGTCGATATTTTTCAGGCCAAGTTGATCTTTGCCGCTGTCGAACATGTTCCCACCGAACGTTTTCGTGAATGGCTCTCGTCTTGTTTCCGAGCTGGCTACCTCAATGGGATCGTCGTTGACGAGGCCCATGACATCCTTCTTTCGAGAGACTTCCGGGATAGTTTCTGCGAGTTTGGCTACCTGGGTGATATTGGGTGTCAGGTCGTTCTCTTGTCTGCGACCATCAGCCCGTCTGTAGAGCTTACTCTGTGGAAAGTATGTGATCGTTCATTCCTCGTAATTTTTAGCTGATTTAGTTAGGCTGTTGGTATAGACGCTCAACGTCAGGCTGTTCACGTCGTTCGACAGTCAACTTCGCGTCCGAACATTCAATTTATAGTATCACGACGACCAGAATCGTCCTTGCAGGATTTTGCGCTGCGCATCATCACCAACCATATGTTTTCTTCCCCTCTTGATCGTGGTATCGTATTTTGTGACACCGTGGGCGATGCTACCGTGCTCTCAGAATTGATCGGGGCTCCCCTTTACGTTGGACGTATGGACACTCAGGCTCGTTCTGAAGCGGTCAGCATCTGGTCAAGTGGACGGTCTAGATGGCTTTCTGCTACGTCCGCATTCGCACAAGGCATTGATTACAGCCATGTCACATACGTGGTACATTACCGGGTCCCCAAGCATATGACGCTCCACGCTCAACAGTCTGGACGGCTTGCTCGCCAAGAAGGCACCGTTGGTGTATCCCATCTCATTTACTCTGGCGTTCCTCCTCGGCTGCGCTCTGTCGACGTTGACCTCGGAGGATCCTCAGCCATGGTTGATTTTGTGACCAAAATGCAGTGTCGTAGGTTATCAATGACTAGTTTTCTTGATTCGTCGCCCTCTAATTGCCACATGCTGGGATCATGCGAGCTTTGCGATTTTTGCTGTCGTCACAATGTGTGTCTTTGTCGTGTTCGTTTTACGTTCTTTGTTAATTCTCTTTCAGGCCCCTTTTCCCGCCGTGCATCATCCGAAGTTTTTACCTCCTGTCGCATCACCTTCAGCTGATGTTCGACCTCATCGAGATGTCGTGTCTGCCCGCGTACTTCAGGCCCCGTCTCGTCCAGAATACCACCCCGGGACTCCTCTGGACGAGGTAAATCACCATGTCTTCACTTCACTCAACCCAGCTGCTGAATATGTGGAACACTTTGATAATCGTCGTTGCTCCACGGCGCCTCATGTACCTGTCTCGTCGAGGCCATCTCCCGCTCACTCTTTTCGGCCTTTACGACAGGAGGTGTCTCGCTTGGCACCTCGGTCTGCTCGACATTCATCACGCGTCCGAACCATATCTCAGACTTCCTGTCCATCTTTAGCGAGAGCTTGTTCACTTTCAAAGGCCGAGAAGGAAGAAGCCGTGTTTAGGTTTCTTCAGGAAAGTGAAGGAAGCTGTATACTCCATACGATCGTCGACGGTGGCGCACGACATAGGCTTTGCTCTTGTGAAGCTTGGAGCGCCTTCCGGACGTCGTATCATTCCTTTCGTCAACATATTCGGTTCGTTGCCAAGGGTGTCTGTTACCGATGTGGCGTACCGACGTCTCAGCGCTTCGATCACCCCTTTCGGTCGAAAAACGAAGATCCCGCCTGTCGATTCGACGACATCCTGAAGCCCCTGTCTTGGGCGCTTTATTCCATCCCGTCTCTCAAAAGTCTTGTCATGCATCACGCTGGTGTCAGTGCCGAACACTTTCGTTCTGATCGCGAGTTTGGTGGATGGCTTGGGGAGAGTCGACATGGTACTGACTCTCTACTTAACTTGTGGGAGTTGTGCCACGCATATGTTCACTTGCGTGACAATGATAGGTCGGACCAGTGGTTTTTCTTCTTTGTTTGTCGAGTCGTTGACGTTTCCATAGCCTTCCTCGAATAACGCTCCGTGACGTCGTCGGATGCTTCTCTTAGTAGTAACCATGCTTCTATTTAACTACGTGAGAAAAATATAATATACCCCATATAATCGTCTCTCGCTCAGGGTGTCACTTCCCGTCCCCTCTCTATTTCTCACCATGTGAGTTTCGTATTGGTATCATTCGTCTACCGTGTTCATCGTTTGTCCAGGGACAGTCCCATTGCTTCTCCTTCCCTTCTGGTTTCCCGCCGGTTCACTGAGCTCTTTGACGCTGTGGATCGAGTAGAAGATTTCATTAAAAAGTCCAAGAGGGCGCTTCGCGTAGTTGAGATTTCTGCCTCCCAGACTCGGCAGTTACTGGAACAGCTGGCATCCGTACGTGCCAACCTCGTGTCTCTATTTTCATGTCGAACCGACTATATACACTTTCAGGAGCCTGCTATCCCTCTTCGAACTCTTTCTACGTCTCTCTCTTCTGGTATTCTTGGTCAGCGAGGGATGTCTGGAACTGTTCCCCTTGCAGATCTTACCCCGCATGCGGGATCCCCTATGCGTCGTTCTCGTACGTTTTCCGAACACACCCTCGTCAAGCGATCCAAGACCCCTCCGCGTCGTTCGCTGCCTTATAAACCCAAGACTCCGGAAAAAGCTCTCCGTCCAAGGTATGGCATTCATGTCCTGTATCTTATTTACTTATGTTTCCTAGTATCCCCACCCTCCCGTTACGTGCTGCTTGTGGCCCCTCATTCGCAAAGGTCGATATCACGAACGCAACATTGTCGTCTCCCTCGACAGAATCCTGTCCGTTGGGTCTCGATGAAGCCTTTTTTGACAAGATCTTGGAGTCGACCCCCAAGTTTTCCTTGCAAGACCTGATTCGTCATTTCGAAGAATTTCTAATGTACGCTGCCGCAGGCTGCCGCTTCTGTATTTTCTATTCTGGCCTCGATGCTGAAGTTCACCCTGTCAATGTTTCCTGCGAAACTTCTGGAGCTAATCGCGAAGCCTACGTGGAATTTGTCGGCCTTCTACGTACCAAAAAGCTCCCTGTCTGTGCCTCTTGCTTTCTTTCGTTCGATCAGCGTCACGAAGATCGTGATTCCATTTTTTTTTGTCAATCATCTGACGTTATTTCTCCTACAGTATTTTTCTTGTGGAAGCACCCCCGAATGCTTCATCTCGTCCTGCACGTTCTGGTCCACACTTTTTCGCTTGACATACCCACTATCGGTTTTTCGAATGAGCGCTATGTTGAGGTATTGACCATGAGCTTCGAAGAAGTGCCGTTGTTAGTATTAATCGTCGGTCTTTACTGGTGCTTGAACGACCAGGATGCTTTTGCTACCCTTAGATAGCCATCCTTGTCTTGTAGTCAGTCTGGTGATCAGTTATCGTAATCAGTATCTCGCTGATCACCACTGATCACGTTTACTGATTCCTGCTGATCACCTTATGTTGATCATTACCACGGTCCGTCTTCTTTCTTCGTCTACCGCCCATCGTTTCTTCCTAACAACAAATTTTTGGGTCGCATCGACACCTTGATCCATCCGTACCGCCAATCAGACCCTCCATCTCCGTTTGACCTTTTTCAAGCTGTGTACCACATGTCATCACACCAACTTGAGCGGGAATGCTCCTCGCAGGACTCTCGACCCGTAGATGCTACTACAGAGTCTCCTCGTGTCTCGCCTGCCCCCGTGGAAGATCCAGGTGCTCTGCGCGATAGCGAAGCTGAACAAGTGAGTTACCCTGATAATTATGCTATTCCTTCGTCCTCACTGTTCCCTGTAGGATACATATCTCGATATTTACGATGCTTCGGCCCACCGTTACCATATGCTGTTGCCATTTGGAATTGATCAGCTGTCTGGTAGTTTTCACGGGAGCGTGAGTAGCTTGTCCATACACAGGTTCTTCACTCATGCTGAATTTTAATTTAGGACAGTGGCGCGTCCTCTATTTCTTCTGCCTCTTCGGATCATCGCTCCTCTCAATCCAATGTGTCTGAGCTCCGGGTCCAGCTCGCAAGCGCGTCGAAATTGATCGAGGATCTATGCGCGCGAATTTCTGAGCTCGAGTGTGGTGAAGTGGAGTGGAAGGTCCGTGTCCAGGTGTTGGAGGGTCGGCTCGAAACGATGATGTGAGTAACGTTTTTCTTCTTTTTGTTGTTCCTATTGATAGAATTCTTGTCTAGGTCTATGTACAACTCCTTGCTCGAGATCATTAATGGTCTGAAACTCGAGACCAGGACTGCCCCAGCAGACGATCCCGCTAGCGTGACTGAGAAGACGGTCGATTTGGCGGTGGCACCACCTTCGAAGCGCCCCCGTGTTAACTCCGTGGGCACCGATAGTGGTCCCACCAGCTCTGCGCTCACTCCTCCCTTGAAGAAAAAGAAAGATGATTGTCTTGTAGAAGATGCCGTGGGCGAAGGCGGTGAGCTTGGTCTATGAGTACATTTCTTTTTTTTGTAGATGAATACATGATCAACCTTGTGCAAGATTTGTTAGTCCAGGTAGGTAACCTCTCCTTCGATAGATCTCATGAGCGTCACCAAGTCGATCGCCAAACCTGGTGGTCAGACTTTCCCGATGGTCAGATATAAACTCACGACACAGCCTTTTACTACGTTGTCCTGTAACAGACTGCGTAGCTGGTTGTTGCCGCCTGAAGCATACTGGTCACACCTGCTGATCACGACGCTGATCGCACTGATGGTCACTACTCGCTGTGCTTACTCGTATTTCTTTTATTGGTTCAGACCTCTGTTATCGCCTTTTCACGCATCGAGGTGATCTGGTGCGTTTTCGTTTTGTTTCATTTTGCATTCAATCTTTGTGTTTACAGCATCTTGTCTGTCACCTCGTCCTACATACGGGCCCGACTGTTCGTCCTCTCGTGCGTCAGGATAGGCTCGAATCCTCTTTGTAAATTTCTTCTTTGACGACGTGAACGTCGTTCCGTTCCTTTCTCGTGTTATCATTGATTTGTCTATGCGTTGGTTAGCATGAACATTGTACGCACATACGTTTTTTTTTCTTAGGCGATGTGCATGTCTTTTTTTGTACTTTATCGATGGCCTGTACGTTGTCGAACCGAAAATTTTTATATGGACGTTTTTTTTTCCTTTCCTCTCATTCCGTGCAAGCTCGTTTAGCAACTAATTATTCATGGCGTGAACGCTATCGTGTCTAGATTCTTTCCTTTGTCGACGTGAACGTCGTCATCCCTCTTTCTCTCGTCTTTTCGATGGCGTGTAATCGCCCTCTTCGGTGATCAGTTTTCATCTCCCCGCCGTGATCAGTATTGTGATCGGCAAATATACCATTATTAGAAGTAATACCTTAAAATTCTCCATCGCGCTCCAATCATCCTTAGTCCTACCGGTATTTACAGATTGCTGCACGATGTGTGGGTACTTGTGTCGTTCTAGTATGAGCTTTTTTGGGTAACCTAATATCATTGGCCGCCACACTAACCTTTTTCGTCTTCCACCTTCACCTCCATTCCACCACCTCCGCTTCTACCACCACCTCCACTCCTCGTTGTCTTCTGTCGCTTTATTCCTCGTCGGACTTTTAAATTCCCCGATACCCGTTCCTCACCGTCACCTACGATGCCCAAGGTAGGTCGATAGCTCGCATCATACACTCTGACAAATTTTGTTGTTTAGGATTCAGATCGATCCGCTGCCAACAGGAGAGCGTATGAGCGTAGGAAAGAGAGGCTACGAAGGTGCATACTTGTTATTATACCTAACGCTGCCTGTTCCTACACGCGCACCCGACTGTCTGTCCTTGCGCGTGTCAGGGCAGGTTCGAGTTGACTTTTCATACGTGTTATTTTCTTGGACGACGTGAACGTCGTCCTTTTGTCGTTGTTGCGCGTTCTTTCGTTACTGCTTTCTTTGGCGACGTGAACGTCGTCGTTTTGTTTTCATTCTGGCACACCCGTCGTCGTTTTCTAGTCGTTCCTTATTTAATGTCAGGAAAGTCGTGTACTGATCTTTGTTTAGGGACCCGCAGGCTCTTGAAGATGATAAAGCGAAGAAACGTGCGTCGCAGAGTGCTTATCGTGAACGTGTAAGGCGTTCCACTGCCCAGGGCACTGGAGTTGGTCCATGCGATATGCCCATCGACCCCGTTCTTCAATCCGGTCCCTCTGACATGCCCATCGACCCCGTTCTTCAATCTGGTCCCTCTGACATCCCCATCGACCCCGTTCTTCAATCTGGCCCCTCTGACATTCCCATCGACCCCGTTCTTCAATCCGGTCCCTCTGACATCCCCATCGACCCCGTTCTTCAATCCGGTCCCTCTGACATTCCCATCGACTCTGCTCTCCTGTCTGACGCCTCTAATGTCCCCATCGACCCTTCTGTCCAGTCCGACTCCTCGGCTATCCACAATCCTCGTGCTAGCACGGCGACGCCGCCATCTTCTCCTTCCGCTCGTCGACTGGATTTCGTCACTGGTGTTCGCGGAATTCAAGTACCCGAGTCTGCGTCGGTTGTTGAATGGCCCGGTGGACTAGAAACGATCGCCCCTACATTAGAACGGGATGGAGCGAACTTTCTTCGCGGGGACGAGTCATATGTTCGTCAGCTCGCTTCGTTTCCGCAGGCCGTTCCGGGGAGTTCATACGTCGACTTTCTGGACATTGCCTCGTATAAAGATTCTTTCGACATGGTCGTCGACATTCGCAACTCCCTCTCGAGAGGTCGACCCGTCGTTATCCGCAATTTCGAGGATCCTAGTTCCTTCGAGTTCAGCGAAGATGGCCTTCTTCGTTCCTTTGGGATATCGCCGAACATGCGAATCGACCTGCATGGTCCGTTTTTTTCTAAAATCATCTCACTAGTTTCTGTTTCCGACATTTCTTTCAGACGCTGCGAAACGCGTTGTCAACCAGAAGGATCCGTTCGTACTCGGAACGATGTCGGAGTTGCTTGCCGGCATCAACGACCCCACTCAGTGCCGGTACACCCTCGACGTACCTTTGGCGCATCGTGCAATGCCTCCTAAGATCAGGTACGTTCGTTCGTTCGTTTTAATTCTCTCTCTACTTACAATGTGTATATAGTATGCTCGATGACGGTCTCACTGTCGGGTGGAGTCAAACACAACGCGACCTATCCTTTGACAAGAGCAAGGTGGCAGGGGACAACCTCTCCGTCCGATCTTGGAGCTTGGCTCATCAAGCAGGCGTGATCACGTGGGCCCACGAGGACTCGGACGGTGACGCTACGTGGATGATGCCAATGTCCGGCTTGAAGCTGTGGACGGTCTATTTCCCTCGCGATCCAACTATCTCTCGCGCCGACTTTCTCGAATTTGCTACCCAGACGATCCAGACCGATGAAGTTCACCCTGGACTGGTCGCCGAGACTGTCTACTTATACCCTGGTGACCTCCTGTAAGTTACTTTTTTGTGTGTGTGTTCGCTGACCAATTCTGTTTCAGTATCCAACCACCCACGCAGATCCATGCGGTGTACACGCCCGTTGCTTCGTTTTCCATCGGGGGCCACTTCTACACGTACGACTGCCTCCATCTAACCGAACTTGGGCGATATATGGATGTCGAACGTAAGGGGATTTTGACCAACAACCTTCACCACCATTCTTTTGAAACGCTGGTTCGGATGGTTGTTGGTGTCCCTCGTTCCGATCCCAGACGCAGTGAGTTTTCAAACAAAATAATCGATCCGTTGTTTTACTCTATCGCACTAGAATTGAAGCGACGACCTCTCACCGCGCTTTGCAGGATGGTCCTCCATCCGGAACCGTATAAAAGGGCCGGCCATGATGTTCGGGCGACCCTGGTAGTCAAGCACGGAATGGAAATTGCTCAAGACGTTCTGAAGATTCTAGGTTATACAGACGTCACGGAGGATCACCCATACTTCAAACCGACCGAGCTTTTCGATCCAGGCGAAGACGTCGATTGGGTTGAGGGCCTTGCGTCGTGGCGCGGCTTCTAGTTACACATCATGTATTCCTTCGTTGCGAGTATTTACGTTGTCAGCACTCGTGGTCAGTACAGAATCAGTATCGCGAGTGGTCAGTAAATTATAGCGTGGTCAGTACGAGAGTGATCAGTAACTCCTACGACATAATACTACCCTAGCCAGTAATTCTACTGATCGCTACTGATCACCAAAATTACGACTGATCACGATACGGTATCGTAGCGCGGAGTTTCAAAGTGGGTGGCACCACATCTACCACCATCACCACCACCGCCCTCTCTGTCGTCGACGTTGGGTATCCTTGTTCGTCGGCCTTTCGACACTCTTGATATGGACGTGCATTGAGGCATGCTAGGTGCGTCTTGTTGTTCTGGTCTCGGTACACTATCGTTCTGGTCCCTTTTTTCAGCATCGTCGCGTTCTTGATCAAGTTGCTAAAACAGCGCACAGGAGCGCATCTGGTGCGCCCGATATCTTTGCCTCTCGACGCGTCTGTGTTGGTCCTTTTTCCCGTCTGCTCCAGATCTCTCCTTCGCCGCCTGTTCCTACACGTGAGCCCGACTGTCAGTCCTCTCGCGTGTCAGGACAGGTTCGAAATTCCTTTCCTTTTTGTCCTCTTTGACGACGTGAACGCCGTCTTTCTATTATCCTTTTGACGATGTGAACGTCGTTTTTGTATTATCCCATTGACGACGTGAACGCCGTCTTGTACCCTTTCCCTTCCGCGACGTGAACGTCGTCTTGCACCCTTTCTATTGCGCGACGTGAACGTCGTTTGATGACGTGGATGTCATCGGTTTATGTTTTTTTTTTTGGTTTTTATCTACGTTACTCTCTACTGTGGCCCGGGTCTGCTTGAACGCTCTTGAACGCTGTGGATTATTTGCCGCGTGGGATACCACGTATTAATATGGCAAGTCTTTATCCATAAAGATTGTTTCGAATTGTTGTTCATCTCTTCTTTCAGTCCCCTCACCTTCACTGGACGTCACGATTATCTACATCGCTATGTGTACGTCTCGTTCTGACAGTCAGAGTGTCTGTTCTGATCCCCCCTCTTCTAGCTGTGTTCAACGACGTCCGATTCGACAAGTGGTCTACTTTAGCTGGCGGCACCGCTGTTCTCGCGAACAACGCGCCCTATATCCCCAATCCGGTGGCCGAGGATGAAGTCCCGTTCCCTCGTATTGATGGAACATGGGGCCCTCATGAGATTTCCTCGTTGCCGCAACCATACGATCCCGAACATCCGTACTTGCCCCATACCATTGTCGACGGACACAACGCTTTTCGCCTACCGCTCTTCGTCAGTTGCCATCGATTCAAGGACAGCGATTTTTATCGCTACCCCCCTTTACCTCGTCGCGGATACATCAAAGAGACCGTCCTCACCGATTGGAAGGGCGAGGTTTACGAATATCGTCGTCGCGTTCTTGATTTATATGAAGAGCTACAATCAGTCCATCCCGGTCCCTACAAGGCTCCGATGATCGCCATCGGACGCGCCGAAGATACCCTTTATATGATGGGACACAACAACATGTCCTATCGCGATGCCGTAGAGTTCACGCGTGGCCTCCAGCGCTTCGTGGCCGAGATTCAAGCCTTTCTTGTTTGGGGAAATGACCTTCTTGGACGTTCTCTTCAATACAAGGAACTCCCTCGTCAATGTTTCCGTGGCGCCTACGTCACTTCGTTGACCGATTTCGAGCATCTCTCTTCTGTCGGCGTCCCTGTGTATTATCTCAGCGGTTCTCCGCCTTCTGGATTGCCTCCATCCCGTTACGTTCGTATCACCGAACTCGCCTCTCTTTGCGAGTTCCGAACATGGAGCGACATCAACGTTACGCGGCACAATAGGGACGTCATGAAGGGAAGGCTCTTACATAGCAAACCTCTCATGTTCTATCCTCCCCACGTCGACCGCTCTGATCCTCTCGCGTTTGAACGCGCCGCTCGTGGCTATGGCCCCCGGACGGACAAGTCCGAATTCGATCGACGTTTGATCACAGAAGCTAATTTACTCGCAGGTCGTTGTAAGTGTCTCTGGTATGGTGGTTTTTTACGTGTACTTATTCTTTTTCTGAAGTACACAGGTTGACCGTTCCTTGTAAGAAGCCTCAGGATAGTGACTGGCGTCGTCAATCGAAGAGTATCCGCGAAGACTGGCCCACTTGGGGCTGTGATTGGGATTACTTCTGGCATTACCACGCCGTGCAGGATGGTCTCCCTCAATATACGGACGGCGAAACTCTCGTTCCATCCCACGGCGCGCATTTTGCTTACACAGTCCCTCCCGTTCACCTCGTCTCGAACATCCGATCCGACGAGAAACGCGCCAGAGTGTGCTACACTTGGGTTTGTATGCGCCGCATCTGGTTGCTCCGTTATGAAGAACATCGTCTCAGGCACTTCTCGGGTGTCGTCGTCACGACTAACAAGAACGACCCTCCGTCACCATTCCACTTGCACACTCAAACGTGGCGCGACGTCTTGTCGGGATATTGGTGGAGGAAGAACGTCTGGCCCGCGCAGTCGGATTACGATCATCGCGTTTTCTGGCGTCACGGTGGTCCACAAATGCTCGGCTTTTCGCAGGAACAGCTGGAAGAAGAAGACTCTGATCCCGCAGGCGCATATTATTCCCTCTCCGACGACCTCTCTCCTCTGCTCACACCTGACCGCCGACTCGATGTGAAGGACTTCGAAAGCAAAGCCCTCTGCAACATGGTCGTCTATGACCTTGCTCTAACGAACCACAAATTACAGTTCGAGGAAACCGACGATTTCGTGATGCATATAGACAGCATGTCTCACAAAGAACGTCACGCTCGTCTCGAAGCGCGTCGAGACCTCTTTCGTTCGTCATGGGACATCCCTAGAGTCGGGTTTCCTTGGCATGACGTCAGCTGGGAGTCTACGCAGAACTGGAGGCAGGCCGTTCCGTGGTACACTCGATTCCGTTCACTTTTGTCGTCTTGGCCTCGCGAGAACGATCTGGAACATATCAACTGGGAAATTGATCTCTCATCTTTGGATCGATGGCAATTGATGAATCATAGTCGTGCATTAGTTATATTTTATCGTCGCACGGTGATGCGCACGCTGGGTGTAGCGGTTGCTCCCCTTTTACGATACCCATCTGTCGTAACTCTGGACCCCATCTTTTTTTCCATGTAGTATTCTCTTACACGTGATCAAACGCGGCCCCGACGTGTCTTCCGATATACATCTACTCTTCTTTTTGTTTACGTCTCTCCAGTAGGCTCTGTCGTATCGTACCGTCCTCGAATCATATAATATGGCTCCCGAGAGGACGAAGCCTCGACAAACTCCCGTCAACCAGCCTTCCGCGCGTCATTTCTTTTCCGCGGTCGTGGAGAAGCGCAAGATCGATGTCGAGATGCTTGATGAACAACAGCGGTCCGTGTTGGACAAGGCGCTGGCCGGCGAAAGTCTTTTTATCACTGGTGCCGGAGGTCAGTTCCTCCTGCGTTTAACGTTAGTTTCTAAGCGTCTTTGTTAGGCTGCGGCAAGTCTTTCTTGCTACGTGTCATAATCGACGCGTTACAACAAAAATTTGGTTACGCGTTCATGGTCGCCGTTACGGCAAGCACTGGCATGGCCGGAAGTAGAATCAATGGTGCGTCTCTTTCTTTGATCATAGTCGTTACGGTCGAACCATTACCTCCTTTAGGACAAACGCTCCATTCATGGGCTGGGTTGACTGGTTCAGAGGTGACGACTGTCGATGCTATCAAGCGAATCAAATCTAGCCCCCAGTCTGTCTTGAGATGGAACGAGGCAAAGGCTCTCGTTTGCGATGAAGGCAGGTTCTCGTCTTTGTAATGAGCATGTATTTTTATCCTCACCTTACAGCGTCGATGCTCGAAGCAACCAAGTTCGACATATTGGAGGCTGTGGCTCGAGATGTACGTGGACGGGACGAGCCATTCGGCGGGTTACAGGTGAGAATTCCTCGACCGTGGGTTAGCTTGCTGTGATGTGTCGTAGCTCGTCGTCTCGGGAGATTTTTTGCAGCTGCCTCCCGTTGTTTCCAAAGGAAATTATCTGTTCGCGTTTCAATCCAAAACGTGGTCATCCGTTATCCACTCGCAGGTCCTGTTGAAGACCATATACAGACAACACGATCAGAGTATTTATAGCTTACGTTGAATTGAGTCTTTCTCTCATCCCTTGCCTTCTAGAATTCGTTCGAGCCCTTAATCAATGCCGTATTGCAGAATTGGACGACGAGACTGTCCGTCTCTTTTCGAGCTTGTCTCGTCCAATCCCACGCGACTTTTTGCCTCAATGTCAACCGGTTTATTTATTTTCTACTCGTCAAGAGATCGAACAGTTTAATCGGTGTTGGCTCTCTTCCATCGAATCCCCGTCGGTCGTATTCAACTCGTACGATTGGGTCAAGAACAAGAAAACTGAGCACCTGTTGAAGACTCTACCTGTTGAATCTACTGTGAAATTGAAGACCAACGCCCAAGTCATGCTCGTACGGAACATCGACGACGGGCTCACTAATGGCACTGTCGGCGTCGTCAAGGGATTTTATAGCTACAAAAGAGCCACGGGGGATCGGACATATCAGAAGAAAATCGGTTTCGTGCGTAATATCAAGGTAACGCCCCAGGGCATCCCCACGGCTTTTGCGCAAACAGAAGATCTGTCATCCGAAACGGCGATCGCCTACCCTCTCGTCGAATTTTGCATCGACAATCGGTCAGAGCACGTCCTTGTTCTTCCTATGGAATTCCGCGTCGAATTGGCCAGCGAGTCTGCCGTCAAACGCGTCCAGGTACGATTCCTCGTGATTGCTCAACGCATATATCGATTGTTCTCGATAGCTTCCGTTAGTTTTGGCCTGGGCCGTTACTATTCATAAAAGCCAGGGCCATTCTTTCGAAAAGGTCGTCGTCGATCTCTCTCATATTTTTACGCAAGGTATTTATTCCCGGTGTAATCATGGTGTCGATGGTGTGATTGTCATAGGCCAGGGCTATGTCGCCCTCTCTCGTGCTCGTACCATGATGGGCCTGCAAGTGAGGAACTTTTCACGCAAAAAGGTTTATTGTCTCTGAATCGTTTGTTTGCCCACGTCTAATTTTTTGCTAGGTTACTGCGAATAGCGTCACGCTCAAGTGGTACAAGGACAACTTTGGCCAGATGTGACAGCTTGTGTGGTCTTGGCCTTTTTCGGATGTGTCTCCGAGTGAGCATGAAAGAAGTTTTGTTGTCCTTCTGTGGTTCTGGCTGTCTCGCTTCTTCTTTGACGGCTCGTCGACTTTCATTTGTCCGGTTATGGACTTTGAAATTCTTTTCTCGACATTTACCCTTCTTCGAGAAGCGCACAAGACTCATCGTCTGTACCGTTTTGTATGACTGCCATCGAAGCCTTATCGTGGTTTTGTTGATCTGGAACTCTGTGCGACCCCCTGTCCTGTGATCTCCGGTTTCTGGATGACGTCCTCCGTCCGATCAAGTCTTGCGCGATGTCGTCAAATTAGGATGGTAACCCGTCGGATCATGCGCATATCACCTCAGCATAAATATCATGAAGGGGTCGTCCAGTTTCCATCCCTTTTCCCTTGTCCTCACCATGTCACTCGATCAGCAGCTCCGTGAGCAGGCATGTTCATTCCGTCAATGCTCGTTCCCCTATTGACCTCTCGTAGGCCGACGAAATGGAGGACGCCTTGTCGAAATGCCACCGCTCTCTTGCACAATTCAGTATTCATATGGGTCGTCTGTTGCAGCAGTTCAACGTATTCAACGTATCCATCGAGTCTCTGGACGCAATCCCTTATGCTTCTGTCAATCTATCCGCCGTTTCATGTCTGGCAATCATCATACACGTTCATTTCGATCGAGTCGTTTCTCTACTGCTCGAACTGGATTCCTCATTCCACAACCTTTCCAGGATCATACGACCCGTCTTTCTTGGACTTTCACTGTCCTGTCCCATTTCTATCTCGCCTGCCTCGTCGCAAGCAAACGTCCTCGCCTCTCTTGACCTTTCTATCCTGCATACAATCTGTCAAATTGATGGCCACGTTTCTTTCGTGCTCTTGCTCTCGTTACCTGACGTGTCCAGTGGCTCGCTCTCTCTCGACGTTTCACTTCGGGTGCAGAATGAGTGGGATGCGTTTTACGCGATGCTTTTGGAACTTCAAGATATTTTTTGTGATGTCGTGAAATCGGCCGACGCCCTATTGCCGTTCATGAGGCAGTTGATCAATAAACCTATGTGAGTCCCCGCTCATCGTCCCTTTTCTTTTGACCGATGCTGCAATAGGAACTACCTCGACGTTCTAGGCGCTGGACTTTGCCACGATCTCAAGGTCACTTTCAACGACGATTCTTTTGCCGACGAAGATTCGTTCTCTGACAACGACGTTTCGACTCTTTGTATGTATTGCATTTCGGACTAGACCGTGCATACCTGTCTCATGATCAGTCTCGGTTATCAGTAGAGGGTGATCAGCCGTGATCAATAGCATAGCATACAATCTGAGTTTGAAATTTACGTGTAGACCAACTTGTCGCGTCGCGTCTCATCTCTTCGTCCATCAATGCGTATTCATCATGGTTTCCCCATCCGAACTCCAGAAACTCTGCGCCAACAACCATCTGTCTCCTACCTTTTTCAGGGAAGGCAAAGAGGAGATCGTTGTATCCCTTGATGGGACCTGTCCTAGTGAAACCCTCTGTACAAAGCATTGGCCAGACTCGCCTGACCACTTGGATTCTCGCCGCCCGTGGCACCCATACACCCCCCTGGTTTGCAAAGAGGCACCTCATCATCATCAATGGATCGGTTTACGTCTCTACGACTACGAGGCGTATCGTATGGTCACAGAAATGGCTCCTTACAGGCTCAAACCGGAAGTATCAGCCAGAGTCGTTACATCTGTGAAGCAGATCGAAGCCATCCGCGAGGCAATCCCGCGCATGTTTCCTTGGATTTCCAACCACAAGCTCCCTCCTTTACCAGCTTGTGACCCTCTTCAAGCTCATCATCAATTCTGCGGAAGCATTGAGGAGGCTGTGCATCAGGCTGGACTAGTATGCCTTGAAACCATCGCCCTCGCAGTCTTCTGCTCACTTTGCCATGGGAAATCCCTCGATCCGTCGCCTCTCGACGCTGTCTTGCTGTGGTTCAATTATACGCTTCGTGGCGTCGTCGTCGATCTGTATTCTACAACGTCGTCGGAAATCACCGAGTACCTGAAACACAGGGTCCCTGTGTTTTACTGCTACCATCGTGACGTGGTCAGTCGCTTCCCGGCCAAGCTCATCGGCGCTAGAGACCTCAATGGTCCACCCATAAGTTCGCACCACGAGGCCATGCCTCTGAGCAACCTTGCCAATGGAAGGGCTCGCGATCAGCGTCGAACGGCGTATCAGGCCACTCCTCCAGCAACTACCCCGATACAAAAAGCGAAGAAGTGTTTTTTCTTGAAGTACAATGGTTGTTACAAGAAAGTATCCGAAAAGGCGTTCTATCAGTGCTATGGGACCTACTCGAGGCACGACTTACCCACAGGTGTCATCGACATTCATGAGATCGAACTCGAGGACGACGAAGTAAAGGAGTTCACCTATCCAAACCCATTTCCTGACGCCATGCGCAGAGGGTCGTCTGCCAGCCAGTCGTCAAACCAGGCGTCGATGTCTACTTCCTTGACTTGTGGTGGCGATAGGGTAGGGTCTACATTGAGAATACCGTACACAAGTCGGTGTCATTCCCCATCTCCTCGTCGTTCCCCATCTCCTTGTGGTCGATACTCCCCTCGTCGTTCAATGTCTCCTCGTCGTTCCCCATCTCCTCGTCGTTCCCCATCTCCTCGTCGTTCCCCATCTCCTCGTCGTTCCCCATCTCCTCGTCGTTTCCCATCTCCTCGCAATCGATACCTTCCTCGTCGTTCCCTATCTCCTCGTGATCGATACTCCCCTCATCGTTCGATGTCTCCTCGTCGAGTATATCCTCGTCGTCAACCGAGTCCTTATCTGGACCTCAGATCCCTGCTGCCTCACTCGCTATGGAACAAGGCCCCCTCAATTGTTCATGGTCGTTGTCTTGATCGCAACGTACGTTCTATTTCTATCTTCTTGTAACCCATATTGATCGGTTGATCCTGTAGTGCTGTTCGCGTTCCCCTGAAAATCGTTCAGCACAGCTCGTTCAATCTGCTGTTGACGTTTCGTTCATAGCGCCGTCTGTCCCACTGGTTTGTTTTCATTCATTCCTTTTTTTAAATTTCGCTGACGATTTTTAGGCACTGGCTGTCGAGTCATCCGCTCCGACGGGCGACCCCTTGTCTGATCATCAAGATCATATCATCGTGCGTGCGCTCTCCTGTTGTTTTTCATACCTAACCAGTTGTCAGGACGACGTTGCTGCCTTGAACGAGGCCATGCAAGTTGACCGTGATTCTGTCACCTCCAGCCAGAGCGTCGTCCCCCCAGTGCCTTCACCTCTGCAGGTTCGCGTGGAGGATGGCCCGACCGCCTCCGACAAGATCATACCGACTGATCCTACAGTTTCCGGCGAAAGCGTTTCCCCCCCTGCTCCTTCACCTTCGGGTGGCCCTATGGAAGACGACGGGACCGACAAGGTAATACCGACTGATCCCTCAATCCCTGAGGTCGACTCCCCCGTTCCCGACGCAAGTGCCCCTCTCCCTGCACCTTCACCTTCACCGGCAGAAGACAACGCAACGGCCTCCAATGAGGTCATGGAGATCGACCCACCGAATGTCACCACGGCCAGCACCCCTCCTCCAGTGCCTTCACTTCCACAGGCGCCTGTGGAAGATGACATGACGGGCGCCAACGAGGTCATGGAGATCGACCCACCGAACGCCACCGCGTCCAGCGTCCCTTCCTTTACGCCGTTGCTTTCATGGTTGCTCGATCATTTCGCCAACAATCTTGGACTCCTTTCACTCCCCACTCCTCTCGCCGCGGTGAGCCCGTTCAGTGTTCCGACCCCCAGCATCATGCAAGTCCCTCCTCGGACAGAGTGCTGCGTACGACTCTGGGTTCTACAGCACCCCAACAGTCCCTTGTCCGACCTTGTCCCTGGTCTTCTCACTGGCGGGTTCTCCTTCCGTGTATTGGGTACAACCCCTCCGTTGGTCCTGGTCCCGCCCCTACCTCTGTTACCCCTCCTGAACCGTAAGGCCTCAGATGTTGGCGCCATCTATGAAGATAACCTGGCGGCCCTTTTGTCTCGACCCAACACCCGTCGATTTCTCACTCGCAGGGGGCTTTTATGGCGCCTGGCGTTGCATTATTCAGGCATTTTCGACACTCAAGACCTCGTTGTTTCAGCCTTAAATGGCCCTTCGACGGCCGCCACTCTTGTCGAGACAGGTCTTTACGACGACAAGATCTCGGATCAAGAAATCGCAGCACTTATCGGCACTGCCAGTAATGGGTCGACACTCTGGCCTCTGGAAGCCGTTTTCATGGACAGCGATCGATGGGTGGGGCGCTGGACAGCGGATAACGAGCAGTGGTTCCAGAGCCGTCTCCCACAGGTGTCAGAGGCCTGTGCCCACTCCTTCCGAAGCCGTCGTGACTGGATAAGGCATGGTTTCCAGGCCCGTCGAGGCGATGCCTGCAACGCTGCCGGTTCAGAGGCGTTCGCGCGAGACATATGTATGCGACAAGATATTCAATTCCATCTGCCTCCTGGTTGATTAACCCAGATATAATGTGTTCTATTTCATACCTTATATCTTTACACAATATATTCTGTAACCATCCCGAATGATACCGATACATAGTATTGTTTACATACTGATCATAATATTGAACATATACTGGTCACCACGACTGATCACACAGTGTGGTTCTCACTACAGACTTCGGTACTCGTCACGGTAAGTTATTTCTCGTAGTCGCTGAGGACACTAATCACACACCTATCACAGTAATCGAACACATACTAATCACCATCTACTTACCTCGTTACTGATCACGGTACTGACCTCTTACTGATGACGGTACTGATCACGTACTAATCACCATCTACTGGTCCTCGTTACTTCCATCGACATATCCTCCAGGTACCACTCGTATTGTGCTATTCCTCGACGTACAGCTGATGTTTGAAAGGTATCCATATTGCTAATGGCCGATCTACAAGCTTCTCTTGATGTCAAATCCGATGTATCTCATACTTCAGACGACACTCTTGCCGACCCACCCCTCAAGTTCTTTGCTTCCATTCCAATCTCTGTCTACAGCCTACCATCACTTCCAGACACGCAAGTCGCTTTGTTTCATGCCGTTGCCGATGCGTTCGATCGTCTTGACCACTCTTGTGAAGTGTGCTATTTCCTTGGCAAGCATTGTCCTTTGGTCATTGTTCAGTCTTCGTCCTCTGGAGCGCTCGAGTGGGTAGGCCATGACTACCATGTCTTCAAAGCCCGTAATTGTCCCTGGCAGTTGCTACATCCGCTGGGACTGTACGACGAGTTTGTCCTCCAGGTTTGAGACTCTATCCTTCAGCCATGCTTGGGAGCCAGAAACATGGCTATATGCGCTCGCTGTGGGCAGCTTTTGGGCCATACTGAACCTCATCCACATTGTTTGTATGGTGAGAGCTTTTTCATGCTCGCTTTCATGATCTGGACCACCCCGTCTATTCGCGATCGCGTCTTTTCTTTTCTGTCGCTATACACCGGCGTCCATATTCTCGACATCAGATCGACCCCAGAATATGCCAAGTGGTTGGGTATCCCTATATCTTCTGAGATATCGTTCCATCACATTCATCTTCTCGTGGTTGCCTATCGCTTATTGCGCCGACGCGACCTTGTTCCTTGGTATGTCTTCTTCATGAAAACAGCATTCGTCTGAACGTGTCCAAGTTATCCTAGTCTTCAGCTTCCTCAAATAAACGAAGATGTCGATGTCATCTCTCCAAAAAAGGCTTGTCTTTATCCATGATCATCACAGTACGTGCCTTGCGTAGATTTATGTCCTTTATGACTGGCGCCTTACCTGTGTTTTTCCAGATATGCTAACTTCCCTGCCCTAACAGTCTCTGTATCATTCCCGGTCCTTTCTTCACGACTACCTCTTTTTCTTCTTCTTCTTTTTTTCTTCTTGCTATAGACGTTGCATTCCTCAGTCACATTAGTGATTTACTTTTTTTTGCTCGCTCAATGTTATTTACAGTCGTTACGATCCGTCAGGTCGTGCCTAGTTAAGAATGCACGTATGAATACAGTAACGATGTCTTATGGCCCAGTTCTGGCATACCCAGATGAGCGAACGAATGACCGAAAGTGAAGACCACTCAGGTGGGCACGTATTACCGCCAATACGTGGCTAATCCCATCGATCGCCATAAAGTATCTGAGGATTGCTGGTAAGTAGCATTAGACCTGTTCTCAGTTCTCTGTAACGACAACTGTCACTAGGCTACAAGCTCACTGAAAAGATTAGCGGGGGTGGCTCCGCGAGGTAAAGCCCACCACGCTGTCTTCACCGATGCTCAAACTTCTTCAGCCTGTTCCGTGCGATGCATGTCGAAAACTGACAGGTCGTAGCGTGTAAGCTAATTCACCTCACAGGCGACACGACCGAACACGCTCGCAAGGCCGTGGACAGGGAGATAAAGATCCACGCCGCCCTGAAACACCACAACGTCCTCGAGTTCATCAGCGCTTCCATCGTGGACCCAAAAAACCATGGCTACTTTCCTGGAATATACATACTCCTCGAGTTTGCTGAAGGCGGGGACCTATTCGAGAGGATCGGTGAGTGTGGTGCGGAATGCGTGGTCTGAACACAGTGCTAAGGGTGCGACAGCCCCTCATGTTGGTATAGGCGAAGACGCAACGCGCTCGTATTTCAAGCAATTGGCAGAAGGAATGGTATGCCTTCGTTTTACATGCGGGCGTGCTGCTCAACATTCTCTGTATAGCGTTTCGTACATGCACAAGGCGTGTGTCACCGAGACCTCAAACCTGAAAACCTCCTTCTCGACGCTACTGGAACGCTCAAGATATCCGATTTTGGTTTGTCTACTGTCTATAAACACAAGGAGACAGGGGAGACACGGCTTCTGACTCAGGTCTGCGGCACTTTGCCCTATATCGCGCCTGAAGTTTGTGAAGAATTCTATTTATCGATGAGTTGGCTGATCGGAACCATGCAAACAGTTGTATTCCGGGACGCCTTATCACGCGGAGCCTATCGATATATGGAGCATGGGCATCACTCTGTTTGCTCTCCTCGGCGGGAGTGCGTCTTACTTGTCTTGACTATCGAAGTGCGCTGATTCCCTTTCCAGACACCCCATGGGACGAGCCAACTGAACGAAGCCCAGAATTCCGCAGATACCTCTCTGGACGGATACTGGAGGAAGAACCCTGGAGCAAGTTTAGCACGAACGCATCCCGTATGTCGACTTCACCGCTTCCGATAACAATCACCCAACAGCTCTGTAGATCTACTTTGCAGGATCCTTACCATAGAACCGGAGAAGCGAATCACCATGCCTGAAATATACAGCCA
>JBBPLT010000341.1:0-30098 GCA_038089955.1 Strobilomyces dryophilus | reverse complement strand
CCCTATCTTGGCGCGCGTCATCAAGGAGACGCCGTCCGTCCGACTGGTCGTCTACGACGGCGAGGTCAAGGAGGCGTTGGTCGACCAGATTCGCAGCGCGCGAGAGGGCATCGTGGTCGTCTCCGTCGACGAGCTGCGGGAGACTGGCCGCGCACAGCCTCTGGACGTCCTGGAAGGCCACAAACCTACGCCAGAGGATCTGGCCCTCATCATGTACACGAGTGGCAGCACGGGCGCCCCCAAGGGCGTCATGCTCACGCACGGCAACGTGGTGGCTTCCCTCGGCGGCATTTTCCATCTGGTCGGACACCACCTGCTCCCCGAAGACACCCTTCTCGCGTACCTTCCCCTCGCGCACATCTTGGAATATATGGTGGAGTTGACGTTCTTCGCGTTTGGGGTCAAGACAGGCTATGGGCGAGTCAAGACGCTGACGGACGCGTCGGTGCGGAACTGCAAGGGGGACATTGCCGCGTTCAAACCTTCTATTCTCATTGGGGTACCTCAGGTGTGGGAGACGATTCGCAAGGGCATTCTCGCCAAGGTGAATGCGAGCGGGAGCCTCAAGAAGGCCGTGTTCAACGGTGCCATGGCGATGAAGAAGTCCAACTGGCCCATACTGACGGACATTGCGGACACTGTCGTGCTGAACGGGGTGAGGGCGGCCACAGGAGGCCGTCTGCGTCTGGGGATGAGCGGTGGTGCGGCGTTGAGCAAGGAGACGCAGGAATTCCTGTCTGTGGCGCTGGTGACGATGCTCCAAGGTGGGTTCTCTGCTGATTCTATTGACGTACGTTGAGCGAGGGGAATCGCAGGTTATGGGATGACGGAATCGTGTGCCATGTGTGCGGTACTTCCCCCCGAGTTGATGCAGTATGGGTCTGTCGGGCTTCCCGTGCCGTGCATCGAAGTCAAGTTGATCGATGTTCCCGAGGCGGGGTACAAGGCGGCTGGGATCCCGTCTCAGGGCGAGGTGTGTATCCGTGGACCGGCGGTGACCAAGGGATACTACAACCGCCCTGACTTGAACAACGACGAGGCGATCTTCACCAAGGACGGGTGGTTGAGGACGGGAGACGTCGGGCAGTGGAATGCAGACGGGACGCTCAGTCTGATTGATCGGTGAGTATGGGTTCGAGGTCGGAGAAGCGTGGGTTCTGAGAACACGTGAACAGGATCAAGAACTTGGTGAAGCTTCAGGGTGGCGAGGTGCGCCGTGCTATTTTTTCCCGAGGGGGCTGTGTTCTGACGACGGTATGGTAGTACGTTGCGCTGGAACGACTGGAAGCGACATACAAGGCGTGCAGTCTGGTGTCCAACATTTGCGTGCACGCGTCCGCCGAGGCCAAGCAGCCGATTGCGATCGTCATTCCGCACGAAGCAAACCTGCGCCACGCCCTCGCGCAACGGTCGCTGCCTGGGGTGGACTCCACGGCGCCGCTGGCGGACCTGTGCCATAATGAAGCGGTTCAGACCCTTGTGATGAAGGAGTGCAACGTCATGGGAAAGAAGAGCGAGTTCAAGTCGATGGAGATGCTGGAGGCGGTGATCCTGACGGCCGACGAGTGGACGCCGGAGAGTGGGCTGGTGACGGCTGCGCAAAAGGTGCAGCGGAGCAGGGTCGCCAAACATTTCGAGCAGGAGATCAAGGTGCGGGCTTCGTGATCTGACGTGGGACAGGGCTGACTGTGTCACAGACGATCTATAGCAAGCAGTGAGGGATATACCCCAGTGGGACTCGATGTCACCTAGAAATGTTTGCCGCTGTCTGTACATTCTAATGCAGTGTTGTTACGTAATGCGAGTCGGTGCGGGCAGGTGCCGAGTGGACTGCGGCTAGAGTCGACAACCCTCTCTTGCCTTTTCACCACTCCGTCCACGACCCTCTCCTCCTCCTCCTCCCCTCCTCCTCCTCCCCCCCTTCCTCACCGTCCCCTTCTTCTCTCATGTCGTCCCAAAATCCGGTGCGTCTTGCATGCTTGTTCGCTTCCCGCCTTTACTGCGAGATCGAGGCCTGACCTGTTGCGCGCGGATGACTGACTCGGTCTCGGTCAGATTCGGAGAAAGCTCGTCATCGTCGGTGACGGCAAGTCTCTTTCTCTCTCGCTCGACATGTCTCGATTCACCCCGATCGACTAGGCGCGTGCGGTAAAACCTCGCTCTTGTGTTCGTTCGCCCTGGGCGAGTTCCCCAAAGAATACGTGCGTGTCCTCTTCGACGCTCGCGTGCGTGGCTGACCTCTCCGCAGCAACCGAGTGAGTGTTTTTTTTTTTTCGATCCCACGAGGACGGCACGGGTGACGCGGGAGGGGGGGGGGGAATGCAGCCATATTCGAGAATTACGTGGCAGAGATCAGGTTGGACGGGAAGCCGGTGCAGTTGGCGCTGTGGGACACTGCGTGCGTCGTCTCGCGTTGCGTCTCTTGGGGGCGCGGTCGCTGACTGACCGGGGGACGGGGCTGGGGGTGAGGCAGTGGACAGGAAGAGTACGAGGTGCGTGCGTTGGCGCGAGAGCGGGACGGACGACGGGCGGGCGCTGACGCGGGCAAGAACAGCGTCTACGGCCGTTGTCGTATTCCAAGTCGCATGTCATCTTGATCGCGTTCGCGATCGACACGCCAGACTCGCTCGACAACGTGTCCGTCAAGGTACGGGGGTCGCATTCTCTCTGCGTTTTCTCGTTGCTCACTTTTTTTTTCGGGGGGCCAGTGGATCGAAGAAGTGCGCAATATTTGCGGTCCGACGATCCCCATTCTGTTGGTGGGGTGCAAGGCGGACTTGAGACCGCCTCCGAACGCGCCCGACATTGGGCGGTACGTGTCGCGCGCGCAGGCGGAGCGGGTGGCCGTCGAGATCGGTGCGAGGGCTTACAAGGAGTGTTCGGCACTCAAGATCGAGGGCGTCGACGACGTGTTCGAGGCCGCGACGCGGGCGAGCATGCTGATGCGCGAAGGGGTCCCGTCTGGGACGTCGGGCGGATACCGGAATCGGGCACGCGCGACGAATCGTGAGGAGACGGGCGGCGGGTGGAAGTGCTGCGTCGTGTGCTGAGAGTCGTGTTCACGCCTGTTTCTCTTTTCGTTCTCTCGTCTCATATTTCGTCTATGATTTTCGATTTCGGACTGCGTGTCTATGCCACGTCATGCCAAACAAAAGACTTGTCTAGTACGCTCTGTATGCTACTCGGGGGAACCGCGGGTGACGCCGAGGTCTTTGAGCCTTCCCGAGGCGAGGTCGTAGACCCAGCCATGGACGGAGAGCGGCTTGCCGGCGGCCCACGCCTCCTGGACCGGTTGGGCGGCGCAGACGTTCTCGACTTGGCGCACGACGTTGGCGCCGACGACGCGCTCCAGCGCGGCATCTCCCGGGGTCGCAGAGAGGTCGAGCGAGGCGACGAGGTCCTTGAGGGGCTCGAGCCAACGCTCAAGCGGAGTCGTCGGGGTGGGGGTGGGAGCGTCGCCGACGTCGCGGGACGACCGGGCAGAGGCGGCTTCAAGGCAAGCCGCCGCGCCTCCGCACTGCGTGTGTCCTGCGACGACGACTGTAGGGGGCGCGGCCCGTGGAGCGAATGCGAGGGGTTAAAACGAGAGAACGCTCACCGTGCTCGACGCCGAGGACGCCGACCGCGAACTGGAGGACTGCGAGGGCGCTGTCGTCGTCTGGGTGGAACTGGCTGTGCGACGGGGGGTTGAGTCTTCTGGGGCGCTTCTCCCTGGGCGCCTTTGGGACTCACTTGGCGATGTTGCGATGGACGAAGATGTCCCCTGGGCGTGCGCCCGTGAGGACGGATTCGGGGACGCGGGAGTCGGCGCAGCCGATCCACAGGATCTTGGACGGGGTCAGATGGGTGGGGGAGGGAGCGGGGGGGCGGGGACGTGCCTTGGGAGACTGGCCCCTTGCAGACTGGGCGAAGAAGCCGGGATCGGCGCGGTCGACGGCGTCGGCCCACTTGGCGTTGGCGGCGAGGAGGGCGTGCGTGGGCGAGGAGGGCGGGATCATCGTCCGCAGCAAAGAAAAAGCGTGTCTGATCGGAATGATGGTGGTGGTGATAGTACAAGAGACGGTGACTAAGCTACTGTCCGTCCTGTGGGATACCCGCAAACGTCCGAAGCGTCTCCCGCTTGGCCGCCGTGTCCCCTTTGAGCGCGAGTCCGTAGGCTTTGAGCAGCGCCTCGTAGCGCTCCTCTGTCGGGGGCTCCGTCAAAGACCGGTGTGCGGCCGGGGGAGGGGCGACTCACTCGTGATGTGCTCGAACTCGCCCCGGGTCGTCGGGAACCCGGCGACGGGCTTGCCGTTGGCCGCGACCGGCGCCTTGACCGACGCCTTCATCACCGTCGCGGCCGCATTGTGCAGCCGCGCCGGCAGCCGATCCTGACTGCGTTCCCCCGTCAGCCTCGACCGCGCCCAAAGAGTTAAACCGACCCACTCGAGCCGCACCGTCGCGCTCAGCTCCTCGAGCTTCTTTTCCAGCGCCTCGATCTTGGCGGCCTGCGTCGCCGCGTCGGGGGCCTTTACACCCTCGCCCTCGCCGTCGCGCCTTTGCGACTGCGTCTTGAGCGCGTCGAGCTCCGCCGCCAACCGTCCCTGCGCAAGCTCGATCCCGTCGAGTCTCGCTCTGAGCGCGCTCACCTCGGCACCGACGTCCGTCCCGCTGAACGCCGTCGGTGGCACGAGCGCGAGCGCCTGCGACGCCGCTGCGATCTGGTCCGCCATGGCCGAGAACGACATGGACAGACGATGGGGCCAGAGCGGGGGGAGCGGCTGTTCCTGTCTGTCGAACGCCACGTCGAGCGTCGGCGTCGGCGAGGCTGGGGTCGATGCGAGGTATTGACCGTTCACGGGCGAGGCGGGGTAGCTGTGTGGATTCGGGAGCACCATCGCGTTCGTTTTTTGCTTGAGGGAGCGAGAGAGGAGGTGAGGGGGTCCGAGTTATATCGCGCCTTGGCCGTGAGGATCGCGTGTGCCTCGTCGTGTCCATCTCGGAGTTATATTTCGGCGACGGGGCACCAAGTCGTGTGTGTCCTTCTCACGGGAGCTGTCCTCGTCCATGGCAACTTGGAATTCCTTCTCCCGGGGGTACCACGTTTGATGTCCGGCGCTCAGCTCGGTCATTTTCCTGCTCCTTTCAGACGCGGATCTCGCTCTACCACCGAGGCGTCTTGGCTTTTGATCATCCACGCGTGGTCAAGGTCGAATGGAGCTAGCGGGGGCCACTGGAAAGCGAATCGAGGTGAGACGACCCAGCAGGTGGCGTTGGTCTTGTCTTGACGTCTGGGTCGACCTGTTGGCTTTTTCGCGGGATGCGCAAATCAGACAGCGTTCGCGGGAAGAGGGCGGGATCGAGATCTCGAGATGGCGTCGAGTTGGTCCAAAAGTACGATGTGTAAACTCCGCGTACCCACGAGTGTCCGACAGCACGACTTGGATGAAGAGGTGAATATACTATTTTATTGACGTGCAGAGTACAGAACATGATGATTTTCGAGGTTGACAACGGCACTCGGGAAGTTCGTCACCAAGGCTGGGTCGGCCAGCCCCGCGGATTCAAAGGGTACCTTCCTTCCGACTCTGCGAGGGACGAGAGAATTGACCTGCCCCAGTTGAGCAGCTGCACTCACGGGCGGAATCTCTCGCCGTGGCGTTTGACCAAGGGAATAGAACCACGGCCAGCTACATCGATGAAGCCATCAGGCTCATTCGGCAAGCTCTGGAACTTGGCGGACCTCTTCACTGCATGCGATCCGTGTCTCTGACGTCGCTTGCGCTCTACCTTTCTACCCGCCATGGCCAGTTCGGCAACATGCAGGATCTCGAGGAGGCCATCGTCCTCGATCGAGAAGCGCTCCCACTTCGTCCCCAGGGACATTCCGATCGTTGCACGTCTTTGAACAACCTTGCAATCCGTCTCTCCACTCGCTACAATCAGCTCTGGGCCTTGCACGATCTCGAGGAAGCCATTGCCCTCGACCGGGAAGCGCTCTCGCTTCGACCGCAAGGACACCCTGATCGTTCCGTGTCGTTGAGCAGCCTCGCACATCATCTGTCTGCGCGCTACAACAAGCTCGGGGACTTGCAGGACCTGGAGGACGCCATTGTCTTCGACAGAGAAGCACTCTCCCTTCGTCCGGAAGGACACCCCGGCCGTTCGTCGTCTCTGAACAACCTTGCTGTCAATCTCTCCGCTCGCTACAAGCAGCTCGGGGTCTTGCAGGATCTCCAGGAAGCCATCGTCCTCGACAGAGAAGCGCTCTCGCTTCGCCCGCAAGGTCACCCTAATCGTTCCATGTCTTTGAACAGCCTTGCAGCCAGCCTCTCTACTCGCCATGACCACCTCGGGGCCTTGGAGGATCTCGAGGAGGCCATTGTCCTCAATCGAGAAGCACTTTCCTTTCACCCGGAAGGACATCCTAATCGTTCCATGTCTCTGAACAACCTTGCTGTCAATCTCTCCGCTCGATACAAGCGGCTCGGGGCCTTGCAGGATCTCGAGGAGGCCATCGTTTTCTCCAGAGAAGCACTCTCGCTTTTCCCCCAAGAACATCCCTATCGCTTTGTCTCTTTGAACAACCTTGCAATTCGTCTCTCCACGCGTTACAAACAGCTCGGGGCCTTGCAGGATCTCGAGGAAGCCATCGTCCTCGACAGAGAAGCACTCGCTTTGCCCGCAAGGACACCTCGGCCGTTCCACGGCTTTAAACAATCTTGCAGTCACACTCTCTACTCGCTTCAAGCATCTCGGAGCCTTGCAGGATCTTGAGGAGGCCATCGTCCTCGACAGAGAAGCGCTCTCGCTTTGCCCGCAAGGACACCATAATCGTTCCATGTCGTTGAGCAACCTCGCATTTCGTCTCTCCGCTCGCTATAACCAGCTTGGAGCCTTGCAGGACCTCGAGGATGCCATTGTCCTCGACCGAGACGCACTCTCGCTTCGCCCGCAGGGACATCCTAATCGTTCCACGTCTTTAAACAACCTCGCAATCCATCTCTCCGCTCGCTACAAGCAGCTCGGGACCTCGCAGGATCTCGAGGAGGTCATTGCCCTTCACAGAGAAGCGCTCTTGCTTCGTTTGCAAGGACACCCTGGTCACTCAGAATCATTGAAGAACCTTGCGATTGCTCTCTCCACTTGCTACCAATCCAGCCAGAGCCTCCCTCAGGCTGACCGATCCACACCAGTGAGTTGTCGTTATCTTACATCAATCCGTATCTGGTTCCTATGGTTATCATGACAGAACGATGTCCAGGAGATATTCGCTCTATATGGGCAGCTGGCAGATATCTCCCACGCGGTGTCTTCAGTTGACTTGGATGCCTCTCGGGCATGGATACAAGCAGCCGAAAATTTCAGTCATGCCTCGATGCTTCTCGCATACGAGACGTCTCTTCGATTACTCGTTGAACATCTCTCCCTTCTTCCCACGTTACCGCAACATCTCGACATCCTGAAGAAGCGCTCGTCGTCGCTCGCAGTGGACGCATTTTCAGCTTGTCTTCGTAATGGTGCGCTCCAGCGGGCCGTGGAACTACTCGAGCAGGGCCGGGGTGTATTTTGGAACCAGCTCACTCGTCTCCGTTCTCCTCTGGACGACGTCGTTGCATCAGGCCCTGCTGGAGAGACGTTGGCAGAAGAGTTTACTCGTTTATCCTTGCTCGTTCGCAATGCCATCAATTCTCCTGGGACGAATCAGCATGAGCAATTATGCCAGCACAACCTCGAGATGCAACGAGTCGTGACTGCTATCCGCAACCTACCTGGTTGCTCTCGTTTCCTTTTGCCGTCACTGTTCACGGATCTTCGACGCGCCGCTAGTGCGGGACCTGTCATCGTCGTCAATGCAAGTAACAACGGCTGCGACGCGCTCATCATCTTCGGGGACCGGGATCCGGTTCATGTTCCACTCTCGATCACTAAGCAATATGTTCAACACCTATCTTCGACGCTCCGTACCATGACCGCGCGCGCAGCGGCAATGAACGCAACCATTCTAGGTCGCATGTTGCGGGAACTCTGGGATGACGTCGTCTCCCCCATCGTCCAGGTTCTCGAGACAACACACCCATTGCAATCTCGCATCTGGTGGTGTCCAACCGCCGAGTTTTCTACCCTTCCCCTACACGCTGCTGGTCCGTATAGGAAGGGCCAGCCGAATCTCGCGTCTCTCTACGTCTCGTCCTATACTCCCACCTTGAGCGCTCTCATCCACGCCAGACGTCCCCGCTCATCGACATCTTCGAGAACCGTGAAGCGTTTTGTTGGGATCGGTCAAGCAAATGCTGCTGGGCAGAGCGAACTTTTCTCTGTCAGCTCCGAGTTGGCCAACATCGCTCAGTACGTCGACGGTGCCGCCACGTTCACGCGCGTCGAGGACAAAGAATCCTGCATATCCCGCGTCGCCGAGGAGCTCGAGAAGAACGAATGGGTGCACTTTGCATGCCACGGCCTCCCCAACAGACACGCGCCGTTCGCGTCCGCGTTCGCTCTGAGCGACGGAGACTTTACGATCGAGCGCATCATGCGATGCGATCTCGAGGACGCCGAGTTCGCCTACCTCTCTGCGTGCCACACGACCGTCGGGGACGCGGAGAGCCCAGACGAGGCGATCCACCTCGCGTCTGCGATGCAGTTTGCGGGGTTCCGTTCGGTGATCGGGACGATGTGGGCCGTGGACGACGAGGAGACGGACGCGATCACGGCTGGGTTTTATCGGCGGGCGGTGATGGACGGGAGGCTCGAGTATGGGCGGGCGGCGTGGGCGCTCGACGGAGCGATCAAGGAGGCGAGGGTGTCGCTCGATCAACGGGTGGTGTATGTGCATATCGGCGCGTAGGCGCGTTTTAGGCTTTTCGTGAACGCGGGGAGTTTTTTTTTTTTTCGCGGGATCGGAGGTGTCATAGAGTCGTCGCGGGACGAGAGGGCAGCGGCGAGATCTTGATCTTGCGGCGGCTGGTGGCGAGTTGGCTGGCTGGGCGGCAGATGCGGTGGCGCGTTGCTGACGAGAGCGTAGAGTAGGTTGATCAACGGACAGGGGAGGTCGGCTGCTGCCGTGACGAGTACACATGCCACACAATGAGAACCGAGAACCGCTTGAACTTGCCACGTGGATCGTGTTTCCAGGTTGTCAGCGACACTCAGGAAGCTCCTCGTCAAGGCTCAGAGTGGGCTGGCTAGCGTGGATTCACAATGTACGTCCTTGGTTGGTCGAGACTTGCGCGAGGGACGAGAGAGCTGACTCGCCTCAGTCGAGCAGTTGCATTCGCAGGCGGAATCTCTCGCTGCCGTGTTTGACCAAGGGAACGGGACCACGGCCAGCTACGTCGATGAAGGCATCCTGCTCGTCCGACGAGCGCTGGAACTCGGCGGACCTCACCATCGCATGCGATCTTTGTCTTTGACGTTGCTTGCGGCCCACCTTTCTACCCGCTACGATCGACTCGGGTCGTTGCAGGATCTCGAGGAGGCCATCGTCCTCGATCGAGAAGCGCTCTCGCTTCGCCCCCAAGGACATCCTGATCATTCAAAGTCTTTGAACAACCTTGCTATCGATCTCTCCACTCGCTACAACCACCTCGGGAGACTGCAGGATCTAGAGGACGCCATCATCCTCGGCAGAAAAGCGCTCGCGCTTCGTCCGAAAGGACATCCTGACCGTTTCAAGTCTTTGAACAACCTTGCGGCCGATCTGTCCACTCGTTACGACCAGCTTGGCGCCTTGGAGGATCTGGAGGGAGGAAGCTATCATCCTCGACCGGGAAGCACTTTCCCTTCGCCCGGAGGGACACCCTGATCGTTCGGCGTCTTTGAACAACCTTGCTATTCGTCTTTCCAGTCGTCACAACCAGTTCCGGGTGTTACAAGATCTCGAGGAGGCCATCGTCCTCGATCGAGAAGCACTCTCGCTTCGCCCGCAGGGTCACCCCGATCGCGCCAAGGCATTGAACAATCTCGCAGCCGATCTCTCCGCTCGCTGCGATCAGCTCGGCGCCTTGCAGGACCTAGAGGAGGCCATCGTCCTCGACCGAGAAGCACTATCGCTTCGCCAGCTAGGACAGCCTGATCGTTCCGCCGCCTCTCTGAACAACCTCGCTATTTGTCTGTTCAGTCGCTACAATCAGCTTGGCGCTTTGCAGGATCTCGAGGAGCCCATCGTCCTCGATCGAGAAGCATCATCTCTTCGCCCGCAAGGCCACCTTGACCGTTCCACGTCTCTGAACAACCTCGCGATCCGTCTCTCTGCTCGCTACCACCAGCTCGGGGTTTCCCGAGATCTCGAGGAAGCTATTGTCTTCTGCCGAGAAGCAGTCTCGCTTCGCTCGCCAGAACATCCCGATCGTTCTACGTCTCTGAACAACCTCGCGACGGATCTTAACACTCGTTACCGTCAATCTCTGTCTAGGCAGGGGATCCCCGATCCAACCACCGCAGTCAGTTATCTTTCATCATCATACTGTACGTATTCGGTTCTTACGACGATGATGACAGAGCGACGTCCAGGAGATATTTACTTTGTATAGGCAGCTGGCAGATATATCTCGCACGGCGTCTGCAGTCGATTTGGATGCATCTCGGGCGTGGGTTCAAGCAGCTGAAAAATTCAACCATCACTCCATTCTTCTCGCATACGAAACGTCTCTTCGGCTGCTCGTCGAGCATTTCTCCCTTCTTCCCATGCAATCGCAGCGTCTCGACGTCCTGAATCACTCGTCGTCGCTCGCAGTAGACGCATTATCAGCTTGTCTTCGTAACGGTGCGCCAAAACGTGCGGTGGAACTACTGGAGCAAGGCCGGGGTGTATTCTGGAACCAGCTCACTCGTCTCCGTTCTCCTCTGGACGACGTCGTTGCATCAGGCCCTACTGGAGAGACGTTGGCAGAAGAGTTTGCGCGTTTATCCTTGCTCGTTCGGACGGCCATCGATTCTCCTGGCATGGATCAACATGAGCAATTATGCAAGTACAATCTCGAGATGCAACGAGTCGTGACTGCCATCCGCAACTTGCCTGGCTGCTCTCGTTTCTTTTTACCGTCTTTGTTCTCAGATCTTCGACGCGCCGCTAGTGCAGGACCTGTCATCGTCGTCAATGCAAGTCGATACGGCTGCGACGCGCTCATCATCTTCGAGGACCGGGATCCGGCTCATGTTCCGTTGTCGATCACTAAGCAACATGTCAAATACCTGTCTTCGACGTTCCGTATCAAAACCGCGCGAGCAGCAGCGACGAACACGACGAACGCACTTTGTCGTATACTACGGGAACTCTGGGATGATGTCGTCTCTCCGATCGTACGCGTTCTCCAGACGACATGCCCATTGCAGTCTCGCATTTGGTGGTGTCCCACCGCCGAATTTTCTACCCTTCCCTTACATGCTGCCGGTCCATATAGGAAGGGTCAGCCGAATCTCGCGTCTCTCTACGTCTCGTCTTACATCTCCACTTTGAGCGCTCTCATCCGCGCCAGACGCCCACGTTCGCCGACATCGACGAGCAGTGTGAAGCGCTTCGTTGGCATCGGCCAGGCGAATGCTCCCGGACAGATCCAACTCTTGGCTGTCAGCTCCGAGCTCGCCAACATCGCCCAACATGTCCACGACGCCGCCCCGTTCACGCGCGTCGAAGGCGCCGAATCCAGCATCCAACGCGTCGTCGAGGCGCTCGGGCGGAACGCATGGGTGCATCTCGCATGCCACGCCGACGCCGACGCCGACGCGCCGTTCGAGTCGGCGTTGGCGCTTAGCGACGGGCGCCTGACGATCGGGCGCATCATCCGGCGCGACGTCGACGTCTCCGCCGAGAACGCCTACGCGGAGCTGGCGTGCCTCTCGGCAAGCCACACGGTCGTCGGGCGGACGGACGAGCGGATCGATTGGGCGTCTGCGATGCTGTTTCTGGGGTTTCGAGGTGTGGTCTGGACGATGGGGCTCGTGGAGGACGGGGTGGCGGGCGCGATCGCTGCGGGGTTTTGGGGACGCGCGAGGTCCGAGGCGGGGGGCGCGTTGGAGTGCGGGGGCGCGGCGAGGGCGCTCGGGGAGGAGACGATGAAGGCTGTCGGGGTGCCGCTCGATCAGCGGGTTCTGTGGGTGCACGTCGGGGCGTAGCAGAGATGCCGTGGGTGGGGTTGTTGTCTCTTGAACTTGGCGCGCGCGGGACGTCTGCCAGTGGTGTTGATTCGCATTTCGCATCGAGTATCTTTATTCCGAGTCGGTTCGAGTTTTTTTTTTTTTTTTTTTTTGATCCACGTTTGCTTGGAGCCTCTGTTTACTTGCCAAGTCGTCGCCGACTCAATGCACGTTTCGAACCGCGTGGAAATCTGCTGAGACAGTTTGAATCTACTGACGCGTGCGTTCGAGTTCCTGATGTGCCATGTGTCCTTCCCAGGCCACACGATCAGTGAGGCGACATGGTTCGCTTGACGTCAAATCTAGTGGCCTCTCGATTGAACTTTGAACGACGTTGATAATCGATGCGGCGGCGCCGCTGAGCCACTGGACCCGTCAAGTCACAGTTCATCAAATATAACTTCGAAGACACGTGCGCGCGCTTTTCCGTGCTGAGAAGTCGACAATATGATTCATCATGATGGTACTGACGTTCCCTTCAAGTAGGCCTCGTTCTCGGGCCTTGGGGTAACCCACCAGCCATCGCTGTTCTGGACTCGGGTTCTGGTTCACGACGTACGGCAAGTACTCAGTAATCAATTCACGAATCGCGCAGAATCGCGGTTTCAGTGGACATTACGTTATCAGACTCGTCGTTGAATCAGCTCCGGAAGCCAAGCTTCTCCTTGGGGGGATGCGCCTGTTGGCAAGAGCTAACGTGAGCGCACCAACAAGGGCCTGAGGCAGAAGCATCGCGGCCCGAGTTTCCCATGATGGCTCCTATGAATCAGCGGGTTGGGCTGCACGGTGCGTCTGAATCGCGAGTGTCCTCGGACGTTCTCAGCTGTTGGACAGCGATTTGCTAATCGCGGACAAGCGTCGATAGGATGGAAATCAAGCGACCTGTGCCGACCGTTCACTGTGCTATAACAGTCGATCGCATTGCCGCTCCTCCAGTGGTACTCGATTTCGAGCCGGCAGCTAAATGCTCGATGGCGTCGCTCGGATGCGGTGAAGGCGCTCCTTGCGATCTCGCGACCCCCTGATGTTGTCTACGTCCCTCAAATACCGCATCCTCCCATCCTTGAGGTTTCCGTCGCCCAGGGAGATTCGAACGACACCTCAGATCACTCACGACGTCGTCTTCATGAAGCACCCCATCGTCTGTCTTGCGAGTCGTCAGATTCATTGCGCGGGGGCGGTCGCTCTAGATCCAAAAGTAGAGATCGAGGACATGGTCGCCAAATACTCTGCCGGCCTCGGAGACGCCGCTGGCTATCGCAAGAGCGTGTCAAGCCGGCCTCACCACGGGCATGTCGTCTTGCTGACCGGTTCGACGGGGGGACTAGGCTCACATCTGCTTGCGTCCCTGTTGAGCCGCGAAGACGTCGGCGTCGTTTATGCATTCAACAGGCCTTCCAAGGTTCACACCATCCAAGATCGACAGCGCGCAATGTTCCAAGACCGCGGACTCGACGCCTCGATCCTTGATTCGGAGAAGCTGACCTTCATCGAGGGCGACGCCGCCCGGGAGAATCTGTCGCTCGACGATGGGACGTACGCCAAGATCTGTGATTTAGTCACAGTGATCATACACAACGCATGGCGGCTCCATTTTAATCTCCCGTTGTCGTCGTTCGAGCCGAACATCAAGGGCACTAGGCATTTGGTTGACCTCGCGCGCGCGTCCAAGCGGTCTGCGAGCTTCTTGTTCACGTCGTCCATTTCGTCAATGCAGGGATGGGACGAGAGAAATGGTGCTGTCCCGGAAGAGGTGCAGCTCGATGCAGGGGTCGCTGTGGGGCATGGCTATGGCGCGAGCAAGTACGTGTCTGAGAGGGTGCGTGACGATCGTCGATTACGATATGACCTCTGATTTTCTGCGCCTAGATCGTGGCCGTGAGCGGGTTGTCCGCAACTTCATTCAGGATCGGGCAAATCGTGGGGGGCTCCCCACGAGGTGCGTGGTCGACCAACGAGTGGGTCCCTATGATCATCAAGTCGAGTGTGACATTGGGCGCGTTTCCGGACGCTCGCGGGGTAAGTCAGTCACTGCTTCTGATCATCTATTTTCCCGACGTGCATCAAAAGGTCATCTCCTGGCTTCCTCCGCATGCCGTATCCAGCGCGATATCCAGCGTTGGGTTAGCAGAGGAGCAGCCACCAGCTGTGGTAAACCTCGTACACCCCCGGCCGATTACATGGACCTCTCTGATACAGCACATTCGTGATGCTGTTTATCAACGGCAGCTGACGCCGTTTCCTCTTCCGTTGGTCCCATTCAGCGAGTGGGTCGCGCGGTTGAATATGTTTGCGGTAGATACGGACGGGGCTAATATCAAACGCGTGGTGAGTTTTCAGTTGATCGAAGTGATCTGTTTCAGAAGACGACCCTTGAACGCTGACATCCTTGGTTTTCATCCCATTTTCATGTCTACAATCCTGAACGACGAACGCCGGTGGAAAGCCTGCGTTCAAATTAATCAATTTCATACGCTCGTTAGTGGATGGCGACGAAGCATTGCGACGCAAGGAATCTGGTACGACGAATGGACCTTGTGTGGATGAGGCTGTTGGGATTAAGAATTTCGCGACGGATGTGGCTCGGCGGGTAAGCGGGACGATGCGGACGCTCGAGCCACTTTCGGCTGTCGATGCTGTGCAATGGGTCGATTATTGGGTGTCGACAGGTATGTTTTCGGACGTCGTTGAAGTGCGGCTTTGATGGCAGCACTACGTGTCTTGGTTCGGGGTCTGGGCATCTGATAGAGACCTCCGCGGGCCATGCTTCTTGTCTTGTATTCCCGCATCTGGCACCAGCGTCATTATCCAAGCAATCGTGTAGTATGTACTTTGTCTCGTCCCAAGTTCGAATTTGTGGTCGAAATGGGCTGATACTGATCGATTGAGAGAACGCCGGCCAGGCACTTTATGGTGTGACGTCATACCTGAGTTTAGCTGACGTAAGGCTAGTGACTGCAACCTTAGTGTCGGCGAGAACGGGGCACGATGATACTCGATCAGTGACAAGGGTGTCATGTACCAATGACTCAAGTCGGTGGAAGTAGTTTCCCTCGTGGGTCTGCTGCCTCGAAACGCAACTACTACTTTGCCAGTGTCGGTGATTGAGGGGCCGGTTTCGGGCCGTTGTTCGGATCCGAGTGGTGAGATAAGTATAATCGCTTTCCGCTATCGACCTCTGTGATACTAACATACAGCAATGGAATCACTATCTTATCCTCCCGTAGATGGCTCTCTCTTTCTGTCAGAGATGGTCGAGTTCAATGCAATGCATAACCCGACCCATCCTCTTTACTCGTTCTACGACGAGAACATCAAGGGTGTTCGTCATATCTCCCACTCAGAATTCTACCGCGCATGCCAACGCGCCGCTCATGCCATCCGTCCCAACCGGCAAGGCTCCGATAAGAGAATAATCGCCATTGTTGTCAACTGCGACTCCATTCTCTATCAGGCGCTGATAATGGGCGTGATTTATGCCGGGCACATCGTACGTCCTCTGCAGAACAGTCGGAAGATTTCACCGAATTCCTTTAAGCCATTTCCTATGTCTCCTCGTAATTCACCAGCTGCTGTGGCGAATATGATGCAAAAGACGGGCTGTCGCCGCTTGATTGCGACACGCCACTCGCTGAGGCCTCTCCTGGACGAAATAAGTGCAGAGCTTGCAGAGCTTCAGATCGAGGATCCACCAACCCTCGCGTATGTATATCCTGACCTGTGGAAAGAGACGACAGACACTCCGTTCGCACCCTACCCTAAGGCAAAAGAACGACCAGTCGAGAACGATGTCATGCTCTATCTCCATTCGTCGGGGAGCACTGGATTTCCCAAACCAATCCAGATTACCAATCTCACTGCTGTCCATTGGTGTTCAACGCGTGCGTGTTTGATCTCTCGACGGCTAATAATCTCATCCTGCGCCAGCGGCAATACAAGGTCACGTCAATGCTTCCAAGCACATCAAAGTCTGCGCCGCTTCTCTTCCCTCGTTCAACACGACGGGAACGCTTCGACACCTTTTTTATCCTGTCGCTTCTCTCTCAAGCGTAGCCCTGTTTCCTCCAACGTCTTATGATGATCCGACCAAAGCTCCCATCATACCGAACACACAGAACGCGATCGAAGTCATTGGGTTGACAGGGGCAAACGCGCTCATGGTTGCACCTGCGTTCCTGGAGCAATGGGCTACTTCCCCTCAAGCGATCGAGGTTTTCAGGTCGCTGGAATACGTGGTATAGATCATTCGTTCGTCCTCTCTCGTCATCCTTTGCGGTTGACCATTTCCTAGGTCTTCGGAGGTGGACCTCTCTCTAGAAAGTCTGGCGACGCGCTGGTGGCTGCGGGCGTCAGGCTTATAGCTATTTATGGTGGCACGGAATTTGGCCCGCTCACTCACATCTTCCGGGATGCTGCAGAGCAACACCTTTGGGAATGGATGCGCTTTGGGCAGAATCAGAACATACGATGGGCACCACAGGGAGATGGAACGTACGAGTGTCAAGTGTTGGTGCGTGCTCGGTGGAAGCTCAGTCTCCCTTGGGTAAATTGACTGTGGATGGGTTCGGGTTATCTTATAGACCTCTTCGACCTACCAGCCTTCCGTCGAGAATCTCGTGGATCCAAGAGGTTACGCGACCTTGGACGTGTTCGTGAAACATCCCACGATCGAAGGATTATATAGAATGTATGGGCTTCTGTTGTCTCGTATCACATCATGCTCATCGCCGCCACGTCGTGCTACGCAGCGTCGGGAGAGTGGATGACGTCTTGATTCATTCTTCTGGAGAAAAAACGGTCCCGGCGCCCATGGAAACTGTTATTGGCTCCAGCCCAATCCTATCTGGTGTCTGCATGTTTGGGCGCGGTCGTAACCAGACAGGGGTGCTGGTAGAACCCAGGCCGGAGTATGCGATCGACGTCACGGATGACGGACAGGTCGCACAGCTAAGAAACATGATTTGGTACGTATGGGCGCGTCATTTACTCGGGCGAGCTCGAACCAACACCATTTGCCAGGCGGGAAGTCGAGGAAGCCAACAAAGGCGCACCGAAATTTAGCCGGATCTTCAAGGAAATGATCCTGGTAACGAACAGGGAGAAACCGATGCTGCGTGCTGGGAAGGGGACGGTGTTGAAGAAGGCCACAATGAAGCTGTACGATTCGGAGATCGATGCATTGTAAGATGAAACTACCTCTCGCTTTTCTGTCCTCATTGCTATGGAAATTGAAATAGGTACGCCACCGTGGAAGCGAGCGCAAAGGCTGGAATCGACGTACCTCTTCCTTCCAATTGGTCTCAGGACGAGGTCGAGAACTGGTTGATGGTGCACGCGACAGTTGTCAATGCAGGTAAATCAATCGAGGTCGACGTGGACGTGTTCGAGCAGGGCTTCGACAGGTATGCTTTGTGTTCATCTGGTTTTCGTTTCAGACTTTTACTGGTTCTTGCGCGCAGCTTATCTGCGACCTTCCTCAAGAACCGCATCATTGGCTCTCTCGCCGCATCCGCGCATAAGCCGACCAGAGCAGCAGGGTCGCGTGTCACTGAGAACGCCGTTTTCTCAAATCCGACTCTCCGACGCCTTGCTAGTCATTTGATCCAAGTACTCTGTTGGCTTGGAAGGCAATGTCGCCAGTGCACCAGAAAGATCCTTGGATCGCCACGTCATTCTGCTGACTGGTTCGACGGGCATGCTGGGTTCGTATCTTCTCGTGTCTTTACTGAACCGCGACGACGTCGGACTGGTTTACGCGTTCAATCGTCCATCCAAGTCGGACACCATCCTAGACCGACACCGAGCCGCACTCGAGGATCACGGATTCGACGCTGCGCTTCTCAACTCAGACAAACTGGTGTTCGTCGAGGGCGACGCAGCACAACAGAATTTATCGCTCGATGATGTGACATATGCCGAGATTCGCGATTCGATCACTGTGGTCATACACAACGCGTGGCGGCTCGATTTCAACCTGGCGCTGTCGTCGTTCGAGTCGAACGTGAAGGGAACGAGGCATTTGATAGACCTTGCCCGCGCATCCAAGCGATCGGCGAAGCCAAGGTTCTTCTTCACGTCATCCATCGCGTCAGCCCAGGGATGGGATAAGAGCAAGGGCCCATTTCCGGAGGCCGTGCAGTTCGACGCAGGGGTTGCTGTCGGGCCTGGTTATGGCGCAAGTAAATACGTGTCTGAGCGGGTGCGTAACTTGGTCCTCGGATCAGATGTAGCATCTGATCGTGCTTTCCACGAGCAGATCCTCGCGAAGAGTGGATTACGTGCGACGTCCTTTAGGATCGGGCAGATCACAGGGGGTGCACCGCGAGGAGCGTGGTCGACTACCGGCTGGTTTCCCATCATCGTCAAGTCGAGCGTTACTCTTGGCTCGCTTCCCGAGGTTCGTGTGGTGAGTCAATCTGCGTTCACAGCTCTATCATGGTTTGACGTAGAACAAAGCTCACGCCGTGGCTACCTCCATATGCCGTGTCAGACGCAATACTCGACGTCGCGTTCGCAGACGATGAACCTCCGATCGCTGTGAACCTCGTGCACCCACGGCCGATCGCATGGTCATCTGTCGTACAGCTCATCGGCGACGCTCTCTATCGGAAACGTGTGACTCCGTCTGTTCTGCCATTGATCCCGTTCTTTGAGTGGGTAAAGAAACTGGAAGAACGGGCGATTGACGCGAGCGAGGAGGACGTCAACCTTTTAGTGAATGCACCATAACTTTCACCGCGATTTCTCGCTGACGATTCGTGCCGAGTAGCCCGCGATCAAGATCTTGGGATTCATGCGCGCCGTGGCTCAAGGCGACGCGGCGTTGCGGTCCTCAAGCTCATCCGAGTCTGAAGAAGTCGAAGTGACGGCTACACCGTTCGCGACAGACATTGCGCGCCGCGTGAGCGAGACGATGCGTTCCCTCGTACCACTGTCTGCAGCGGACGCTGCGCAGTGGGTGGATTATTGGGAATCGGTGGGGATGTTCGAGCAGGCGGACTCGCGTCGCGACGGCGTGTAGGATCTGGAAATGAAGAAGCTGAGATTTGGGACGCATCGATGATTGATTGGGTAGACCCATGGACAGCGATTTCGATTGTATCGGACTTCGTACCATCGTAAAAGCAAATCGCAGGGGCGTTAGTGGCATGCGATGCGCGACCCCGGGTAGACCTGGTTGCAACTGAGGACTTGGGGTCGGAGTGGGGGGCCAGTGAGGAGGGCATTGCGCCCTCCACCAGTGACATCAACGAGGAAAGTTGCTCACCACATCGGGATTTATTACCTTGTTTTAACAAGGTCACTCCAATCGACATTAGCGGCTGTGCCGTCTCGATTTTTGTCCCGTGTTTTCCCGCGAAGTATTCCGAATTTATCCGCTAATATGCTGTTCATTTACATCCATATCATGTATCATGTACAGTACAGACTAGTGCTACTAGTCGCTCTACCTAAAATATTGTTGCGAAATGAACGCTTTGCAATCAATGGCGAGACTCCTTCATCCAATCCTTTCAGTTTTTCATTTTCGTACGACGCATCTTCGCCAACATGTATGCTGGCTACTGCAACTCACTTGTTTCCCGTTTGTCGAGCATGGTGGCGACGATTTCACGCGAGCCATCTGCAACGTTTAGCTCTGTCTCAACATTAAACGTCACCATAACCTGGATTCCCACTGCCTGTTCGATGATGTTAGGCAAACTCGTTCGCTTGTCATGCTTTCGCGTCCCTGGAGCTTTTGCTTGCGCGAAGTCTTGAAAAAAAATAGATCAATTACCATGCGAAGGCAACACAAGAAGGGTAGGACACTTACTCACCAAGCTAAGGTACACAAACTGTAGTGCGATGAACGAATTCTCGAGTGTCATAGTTGTTGTCCGTGCGCGCACGAGGTCACGCACTGACAGTGCAGCGCAAGCGTGGTGTCCGACACGGTATAGTAAGTCGCAGCTCGGCGTAATTATCGCATTGTCCAAATGCATAATCGTCTTTGCGTGCTGGGGTTGCTCCTGTGCCATCATCGAGTCTCATTTGATTTGGTCTTGGTATGAACTGAATGGAACGATGAGTCCATCGAGCGTGACTGAAGCTTCAGACCGTCGTGTCTTCAAGTTTCCTCGTCAGCGTTACAGGTTTAAGTTGTGGTAGAGCATTTGGGATGGTTCTGAGGTTACGTGGATGAGTCGAGTGCATGGTGCATCATGCTTCCAGCATCGCTCATGCTGACTGGCCCGGCATCCTGCTAGCTAGCAAGGCCGTTTCGGCTTATTTTGAGTCGGGGCATGCGCTGTTCGTCGCGCTGCTGACTCCTCTTCTATGTAGGTGTATAGTCGCTGCCTATTCATCGCAACGCGGGTGATCGTGCGGAAACCATATTGCTGATGATATCCGATCCGACTATTTCTAGATCACAATGGCATTCTTTCCGAAAATTGTGCTGGTATATTTAGCTGGCGGTGGAGTCGTTCCACCGCACGGAATTGTTTCACTCCAAGCACCAAAGTATGTCTTTTTTTCGGGTGCCTGAATTTGTCGACCTACGTAAGCTGAGGCACGAAGCGACGTGGGTCTACCATTTTGCTTCTGCCCACGTCGCTTCCCTGCTGCTCCGTACCCGTCCGCACAGACGTAGTCCTAGTTTCGCTCGTTTTCACCTACTAGTCACTCGTTTTCATGCCTGTGCTACAAAATCCCTATGAAACTCTCCCACCTGACTACCTCGCGGACCGGTATACAGCTGCACACCAATCATTCATAGATGACTTTAACATCACACACGAAGAGGCGGCCTTCCGCCTCACCAACATATGGATTGAACAAAACACCCTCGACAAAGAAGACTGGGATGCTCGGGTCTGAGCTGAAGAGCTTCTCCTCCAGCAGCATGAAGAACAGCAACGCGCTGAGGTAAACGAGCAACGCAGAAGACAAGAAGAAGAGGAAGAACAGGCCTGCCAGGACGAATGCAAGAAAAACCATAACAAATTCCTCCCCTTCACGGATGTCCCCATGTCATCGACACCGCCTGTTCTCCCTTCCCCTTTGGCTCTCCGCAAACTGCACAAGGGCGAGTTCTGCGAGCTCTATTTCTTTACCAACAAAGGTCTTGCTGACACCCAAGCTGTGGCTTACTCGACTGATGATGAAGCCCTCACCCTTACGAGAGATGACCAAGGGCTCCACTCCTTCATCCCCCTTGTCGCTGCCAAAGCCAAGCAAAACATCATCGAGGACAAGGACCTCACCTGGCAGCAGATCGACGAGGCAACCCATTGCATCATCAAATTCATGTCAACCTGTGGCTGGGAGGATGACCACGTCCGAATCCACATCGACTTCTGGATTGCCCTCGGTTCCCATTCCTGGAGACACCATTCAGATGAACGCCGTTGATGCACTCTCATCCACTACCAGGCCATCGTCCAAAAGAGATGGCATGACACGCTCGGCTCCAAAGAATCATTCAACTTGAAGTACATTCAGCAGAGCGTTCTTGAAGAGATCAAATCAGAGATCGTCGACAATGCAGCAACCATTGCTGCCAGCAGTGCCAGAGAGGTGAGTACTCACCTTCCCCTTCCACTTTAACACTCATTCTCACTCGCCTTCTTTATTTCCTCATTGCAATCTCAATGTCCCCATTATTGTCCGCAACTCCATCCCCTTCCTGTGGTCATTCCCACATCCTTCATGGGCTCTGTGCCCCATCTCCACTTCCAACAGCTTCATGCCCCCATCTCCACTTCCAATGGCTTTGTGCCCCCATCTCCACTCCCAACGCTTTGCGCCCCATCTCCACTTCCTTTGGCTACATGCCCCAATTTACCCCGCTTCTGCCGCTGTTCTCCCAACTGACCTGGGTGGCTCTGCTGGACATCCAGAATACCGACAAACTTGCTGCCATTCTCACAGCACTCCAGTCGCACGGAACCATTCCATTCCGTCTGCAAGCACCACTTCATGCCAGACAGGTCTCATCGTCGAAGCGTCCCCTGTCCCCTGGGCCCTCCGCTGCAACTGAATGCTCCCACAAACGTTCTCGTTCATTTCGACCCAATCCAGCGTCTGGTATCTCCTCTGATGAATCCTTTCATCCATGCGCCATCTGCCTTGGCATTGACCCACACATGGTTCCTGTCGCTGAATGCCCCAGGGAAAAAACATGGGATGACAAATTTGAAACTTTCGCGAAGCGCGTCAACAAGCAGCTTATCGCCAAAGCCAACAATCAGCGACTCTGCACAAGATGGCAACGCAGAGAGGGATGTACCAACAAGAGATGCTTCACGCACCAGTACTCTGACTGCAGATCAGCAACTCATGGAGCTTGCCGTTGCCCTCGAGCGCAGAAAGTCCCAAGCACTGACACCCTACATTCCTGATTCCTGGCAGGAGCTCCTCACCGCAGCGAACCTCCTCGAAGAATTTGGTGACATCCCTAGCCGTCTAAAGCATGGTTTTGTAGTTAACTTCCCTTCCATCTCACGAGTACAATCCCCCACTAATTCTCCGTCTGTCCATACATTTTACGACCAACTTCATGAAATATTGCAAAAGGAAATAGGTAAAGGTAGATACATTGGACCCATCCCACTATCATTAATAGAGCACACCATTGGACCATACCATTCATCCCCTTTATCCATAATACCCAAGCCAGGCAAACCGGGCAAGTACAGACTAGTGCAAAATTTCTCTTTTTCACTCACACCGTCCCCTTCCCACCCTTCACCATCCATCAACTTGCATGTAGATCCCACTAACTTCCCAGCCTCATGGGGAAAGTTTTCCATAGTTTACCTACTAATCTCGTGTCTTCTGCCAGGATCCGAGGCAGTGACATGAAATGTTGCCGAGGCCTACCGAACGATCCCCCTCCATCACTCACAATGGCCCACTGCCGTCGTCCGTACGTCAGAAACTCATGGCTGCATTGACACGTGTACAGCCTTCGGTGCCATGCCATCTGCAGGCAGCTATGGCCACTTAGCGGATGCAGGTGCCCATCTATTCCGCTTCTGTGGCATTGGACCACTGGATAAATGGGTAGACGATCACATCTTCCTCTGAATCCGAAAACAATACCTCATTCCTTACAATGAGCTGTGGCATCAATGGTTCCTAGCAATAGGCCCCGAGGGGAAGCGGCAAGAAGGTAGCCGGATCTGGTATCAGGGCCACCCCCTTGACGATGGCACAACAGAGGAATTCAATGAACCCTGCCTTTTTCCCATCTGCAACCTTTCTAGTGCCTCACCCAGATCCAAGCACGACCATGAGTTCACATACACATTTGCAGACATTGATCAGCTATCCCTCGAACTTGGCATCCCCTGGGAGATATCCAAGGACCAGCAATTTAGTCATTCCACCACTTACATCGGCTTCTGCTGGAACCTGTGTGAGCGATCAGTCTCTCTCAGTCCTGAGAAAACAACCAAATACGTTATGGCTATTCAAGAATGGAAAGCGAGACACGTGCACTGCCTCAAGGATGTTCAGAAGCTGTATGGCAAGCTTCTTCACACTGCCTCGCTCATTCCTGAGGGCAGGGCATACCTAACGGACTTAGAGCGCATGCTCGCAGTGTGCGAAAAGAAGCCCTTCATGCCACACCACCCAGAAAAGACCATCGCACAAGACCTCGACTGGTGGCTCCATACCATTTCCTCAGGTAGAGTCTCATGTCCCATCACCCCTCCTCCCGCATACACGGACATTGCAGCTTTTTTGGATGCTAGCTCTCATGTCGGAATTGGCATCACCATCAGCGACCACTGGCGCACATGGCGCCTCATCCCAGAATGGACCTCCAATGGAGGCCAGCACGACATCACTTGGGCTGAAGCCATCGGATTCAAATTCCTCATCCAGTCTGCAGGTAGTCTTGCCAGCTGCCCAACCCACCTCATTGTCTATGGAGACAACACCAGCATCATTGACAGCTGGAGAGTCGGTCGTCACCGCAACAAGGAAATCAATGATGTATTCAAACGCATCCACCGCATCCTTGGGGACAACACATTTCCCATCTACAGTGTTGCTTGCCGCTATGTTGCCAGTGGTGACAACCCTGCAGACTGTCCCTCACAAGGCATCTATGGTGACCCTTCCCGCCTCCTCCCTCCTATTCCCATCCCTGAGTATCTTAGCCACCTTGTCATCGACTTCTCCACCCCCACCCATCCCCGAGAACTCCGTGCCCGAGGCTCCAGTGCCCTATCCATTCCAACTAGCAAATGCAACAACCACACTCAGCATGTCCGCGAAGCAGTCCACACGGCAAGGAGACAGCAGCGAGAGGACGACGAAATCATCCGTTTCGCCCTCCATGCCTAGTAACTCAACCTCACGCTTCACTGACTCATTTCACATCCGTCGTGACGCCCCACCATCCTCCAAACCTCGACCCTACAAGCCAGACCTTGCTCCTCTGCCCTCCCCACTGCGTTCCCATTGCCTGGCTCGTCAACGCCTTCTCCTCTGGCTCCCCTTGACTTCCTCCCCTCATGCCAACCCTCACTCCCAGAATGGCAAACCTCTCATGGACGATGACATTAATCGCATACTAACCGTCATTGGTGCCTTGTGGGCTGATTCTACCAAAGAAGTCTACGGCACTGGCTTGCTAATTTACCACGTATTTTGCGACATACACAGCATCCCTGACAACCAATGAGCCCCAATATCTCCAAACCTCCTGGCTGCCTTCATTGCTGGCTGTGTGGGTGGCCACTCTGGGTCAGCCGTTTCCAACTACATCGCAGCGCTGCGCGTGTGGCACATTCTGCATGGCCTGGAGTGGAGCATAAACGAGCTGGAACACAAAGCCCTTCTGGAAGGTGTGACCCGGTTAGCCCCCGCATCTTCCAAACGTCCCAAGCGAGCTCCCTTCACCATAGATATGCTGGACAAATTCCGTGAATCCATGGACCTCACTGATCCCCGTGATGCTGCCATCTTTGCATGCCTGACCTATGCCTTCTTCTCCCTCGCCAGACTCGGCGAGCTCACTGTCCAGGCCATTAAAAGATTTGATCCAACCATCCACATCTCACGTGAGAATATCTCTTTCGTTTCCAACCACGAGGGCCTCCCCGTTATCAAACACCACCTACCGTGGACCAAAATCGCTAAATCAGAAGGGGAAGATGTACACTGTGCACCCCTTACCAGAGCCTTATCAGACCTGAAGGCGGCTCTCGACAACCATCTTCGAATCAACCCAGCTGACAATACAAGTCATCTGTTCGCATGGCGACACCCGACTGCTGGTATGTGCCCGCTGTCGAGGAAGGAAGTCACCGATTGTATCAAATCCATCAAAGTGCTACACCCCGAAATGCCCGACCTCAAACACACCCCGAAATGCCCGACCTCAAAGGCCACAGCCTTCGAATTGGAGGTACCCTTTACCACCTATTAAAAGGTATCCCTTTTGACATCGTCAAGACCATCGGCCGCTGGGAAAGCAAAGCTTTCACCCTCTACCTACGAAACCACGCTCTCATCCTTGCCCCCTTTCTCCAACATGATCCAGTGCTCTTCACAAACCTGCGTCACTACATACTTCCTCCTGTCCGATAATCTGTAAGTCTAGCTCCTAGCACCTGGGCCTCCCTTGTGTGATGCGTCGCTAACCCTCCTACCTTTCTGGGTCCACAGCTCGCTCTCTGCCAGGTGCAGCTTCGGGCCGGAAAGCCCTTGGCTTTCGCCCACCTATCTCCCGTCATAGTCACTTCACATTCTATGTAATACATGTGTCACCTTCCCGTCCGATCAGCGCTCATCAGTGCTTCCCACACTTCGTCTCATCTGATCACACAGAGCAAACAACGCATAGATGTCGACCTACGTAAGCTGAGGCACGAAGCAACATAGGTGTTAGTCTATGCGTGAGAAGCGACGTGGGCCTACCATTTTGCTTCTGCCCACGTCGCTTCCCTGCTGCTCCGTACCCGTCCACGCAGACGTAGTCCTAGTTTCGCTCGTTTTTACCCACCTGCCACACCCTCTCACAGGCTACAGCCAACTCCGATTGCATCTCCTTGTCCGATGCTGTCTCTCTTGCTTTCGCCATTTGAGCGTCGCTGTTCGGTGGCCCAACCCACCCTCACAGCTTGCTCTCTGCCAGGTGCAGCTTTGGGCCAGAAAGCCCTTGGCTTTCGCCCACCCATCTCCCGTCGTAGTCACTTCACATTCTATGTAATACACGTGTCACCTTCCCGTCCGATCAGCGCTCATCAGTGCTTCCCACACTTCGTCTCGTCCAATCACACAGAGTGAACAACACATAGAATCCTTAAAAACTTGTCAATTTGATAATTGATAACCTCTTTCTATCTAATTATTTATTTGGGAGTGGAAAAAGATGCTTAATTTAGTGTTTATGCTGAGAATCTTGTTAATTTCTGATATTACTTGTATAGCAAACTGGAGTTTATAGTTAGTGATTGTAGAATGTGGAATTCCATGAAGCTTTAAAATTTCCACATATAATCTATAAATAGATGATAAGCTGTGTCAAAAGCCAAACACTACTTGATAAAAGAAATAAATTCCACTTTCTTGAAGAACCAATTTATAACTATCAAGATTGCATTTGATTTATGAAAAAAGTAGATCTGTGAAAAAATCTGTGAAGATGTTCTGTCAAGGACTCTCAGGAATGGGTTAGGATTACAACAGGCTCACTGGTCTATATCTGACTCTTGAAGTGTTAACAGGTGTTATATCTTGTAATATAGTCCTTAACTTGTGTAGCCATTTCAGGCTAGAAGTACTAACATAAGATTAACTCAAATGTCTTCTCATAGCCAGTTTAGAGTAATATTTCTTTAGGTACATAAAGATAATATCACTTCTTGTAGAACATATTGTTATGCTCTTTATAAATAGTATGTTTCTTTGCTAAATCCTATATCTTTCCTTCTAGAAGTTGGTAGATAGCTGAAAATATTTTATTATTATGTGATTTCCATCATCAAACATGCTCATTTAAAAATAATGTATATTATATTATTCTAAGAAAGTAACCATGCTTTAAAAATAACAAGAAATATGAGAAGTTGTTTTTAAAAATAGCAGAAATTCAATAAAGCAAGTAAATGTCAAGCAACAATTCAACAAAATGCAACATATCAATTAGAGTTGAGAAGATGGCACATATAGGTAATAAACTTCCCATAAGTTAAACATGAACTTGAAACCTGAATGAGCATATTTTATAAATGGTGTGTTTTTAGATAATTTTGTCACTCATTTAATCTGTTAATTAATGTTAATGCTCAATGTTACTCTATCATGCAATCCATGAAATAACAACACATCCTAACAATTTAATTCATGATTTTCAAAGTTCTTCAAGAATGTTACAAATATTCACTATTTAACTTATCAATTGCCATATTTACTAATTTCCTCTCAACTATATTATGTACTGTAAAACAGTTGATAATTGCTACAATGCTCACAAACTTATTCAATATCTCTATCTATATTAGATCCATGAATGCTAAGATACAATCCATGTCATTGCATTAATGTAGTAAAGCCTGATTAATCCATTTGACATTTATATATGGATTTATATATAATTGACTATTTTTCTACTCTATTGTTATCCATTAGCCTAAAGTCTTTGACTAATTGTTCAGCAATGCTTGAAAAGATAATGGAATTCAGCTCATTATTATAATTATTACCCACCACCAGAAAACAATTTAAATTACACCATGTCATATCTTCAATCCATATATCTCATATAGTATATGTATTTTCTATGATACTCTAGGTATACTATGGTGATTCATTCTCACTAGTTCATAATACTTCAGATTGTCACTCTGGTAATCTATATCTAGAATCTTCTGATATTTGTATTGTTCAAAGCAGTGGATGGGTTGTTTTGAATCCTTCAATTCCACTACTTATTGATATCAATGGCAATATATTGTATATATTCCCATGTACATTACAAGGTATTTGTTTTTTACAAATAAACTAGCACATTATGACCTATTAGATGCCATGAGATATGTATTCAGTCTTGGAGACAGTGACCACATGACTATTACAGTCACTGAACAGATTTGAAAGCTACTATTGAAAAAGTAGATGCAAAGATATGTTAACTAGATATGTTAATGATTACGTAATATGGTAGGATACCAGCAACACTTTTTCAACAGACCATATAATGCATGCTATAGGTTGCATATCAATATTTATGAAGAAACACCACTAGACATAGTTGCCTAGAACCTAATCTTTAATTGTTGACTTTGGTATTATTTGAAGAAAACTGGGCTCTTTAATTTACAAATCTGTGAGTGCAACATTTTCTTGCCTTTCTACTATCTCAAAATGAAAATGAAATACATGCACTAGATATTTGACACTTCAAAACAAACATAAACAATAATGTTTGTTTCTGGAGCCTACTAATGGAACAGGACAACCAATCTATATTAGCTGCTAATTACTAATCAAACTATTAGCCTCAGTGAGTACTTGATCAGATATTAGCTACCATATACTCTGACATTACCAGCTCTACATTTGCATACTTTATGATATTGCACAACAATCACATTAGCCAATCATGTATGTAAAGAATTATTCTAATGTTAACTGCAATAGCAAAACTAACAAGATAATGAAGAAACCTATAGCCCATTGTATACTCTTACTAGTAACAACTTATGCATGTACTGGATGATGAATTACTAAAAAGAGTTCTAGAGTTCATCCATTCAGTTCATGTTTCCACTGATATTACAAACAGAAGAAGCATATAATTTCATGTATTCATAAGTAGAGGATCAAATCATCCTTTCCTTGATTTACTCAGTCTTCCAGTTCTGGGATCTGTTGTAAATGCTGCAATATTTCTTGTGGCAGATGAAATAGAAGGTTCTCCATACATATTCCACACTTTAAAATAGAGAGGTAAATGAAATTGATATGCATAGTATTAATAGCTTAAGTGGGGAAATGGAAATGAAGGTAGAATTCAACTAATTTTCTTTTTCTAAAATATTCCAAATGTGTCTTCTACAACTAAACTTGCTGCCTATAGTAATCCCCCTAATTGCACAACTCTCTAACTTCCTAAATCCATCACTTCACAGAAATACACCACTTTCAGGTGAGGCAATGCCTTAGTGAGCAGATCAGCTGTCATTTTGCCAGTGGGCACATAAGTTGGCAACATGGCACCCTCATCAACAATGTCATGCAGCCAGAACCAGGACAGGTCATGTTATGTGCCTGGTGATTGTGCACTATGGTGGATATGTCCCTAGTGCATTGTAGCACCCTAATACAGTCTCTGACATCAGACTCCAGCTGCCTTTGTTCAGCTGTTTAACAGGTTGAGCTGCTTCATCTGACTATGGTACTCCAGGTGTTTGATAACCTGGATAGCAGACTGGTTGTCCATGTACAGCACAAAGGGTGTACTCATGGGGAAGCCCAGTTCCTGCAGCATCTTGCACATCCAGACAATCTCCTTGCCAGCTTTGCATGCAGCCATGTACTCAGCTTCAGTGATCGACAGAGCAACCAGAGACTGGCACTTGGACTACCAGGAAATGATACCAGTAGCTATCTTGACAATATAAGCACCAGTGGACTGTTGCAACCACCATTGTTTGTATTAGAATAGATGTTAAAGAGCAGGAGAACTCAGAGGGAAAAGCTGGCCAGACCAGGACTTGAACCTAGAATTACCCAACAGTACTGGGATCATCTTAACCACTAAAATACCTGGCCTTGTCACTGTCTGAGATGTGTTGGCTTAGAATCCAACACCCCCCCTAAGCCACACATGGTGACAGTGACAAGGCCAGGTAGTCTAGTGGTTAAGATGATCCCAGTACTGTTGGATAGTCCCAGGTTTGAGTCCTGGTCTGGCTAGCTTTTCCCTCTGAGTTCTCCTGCTCTTTAACAGGTTATGAGCCCCAAGCACTTTGGCCTCT